>BHDV01028387.1:42402-71177 GCA_005406045.1 Adoxophyes honmai
CATAATTATGCCTTGAATCTTTTTATCCTATTCCCAAATCGAAATACATAATAATTCTTGAGATCTCTTCTGTGTCATTCCAAACCTAATGCGAGCGAAGCCGCGGGCAAAAGCTAGTGGAAGAATATAAATACAAAGCTGTTATTGAAAGTTATAACTGTACAAAATTTTATTTTTTTTGGAGTGGTTGTGAGTTGTTTGAGTTGTTTGTGAGAATAAATTTATTCTGAACTTAATAATAATATATTAATTAACATGGTATAATTGTTTTCTTTTTTTTAGATATTATATGGAGACATCTATGGAGTCCAACAACCATCAAATAAACAACTTCCTGGCTTTAATACCATGGTTCCATGCATATGGTTTCATCACATCATTTGCTGTTCTTGCAAACCACCTAGAAATAGTATTCTTGGTCCGTTTTGAAGAACAACTATTTTTGGAAACAATTCAGAATTACAAGGTAAAAATTATATAGAATATTCCAGTATTTAAGTGTTCATTCTATTGAATAGTAATTTCATTAATCACCTAAAACTATATGCAAACTGTCATTCATTTCTAATATGTGGAAAATTATTCAGTCTGGTGTTACCTTGCAAATATGTATTCACCTACGAGATATGAGAAGAGCATGAGAAAAGTTTTTGCTCATAGCTAATTGTTTCCTTGATAACATTGCTGTAAGGCAACGGGATGGTGTCCCTACCAAACAAGCAAAACAAAAATTCCAACAAACATTGTCCATGAACTCTTAGGGCTATATTTCACCGGGACACCACGGCGGCGCAACCAGTCGTCGCTACCAACAAAATATATACAGCTCTATAGGGAGTTACTCACCTGGTGTCCGTTAGGTTGCGCAACCATATCATACATTTTGTTGGTAGCGACGACTGGTTGCGCCGCCGTGGTGTCCCGGTGAAATACAGCCCTTAAAGTCTGCACAAACTTGTAGCTCATATTGTAATTTGTGTACATATGATGTACATTGAATGTGTACTACTGTCTGCCCTCATGTCTGCCTGTTTGTTGTCTACCTTTGATTAGGTACTATCTTAACTAAACAAAGCATTTTCCGTGTTTCAAATACATACTTATATTATACTAATGAGGGCGTGCACACGTTCACAGACTATTCATTATACTGGTAGCGCTAACGCCTAGTTCGGACTAGGCTAGTATTTTAGTCGAGTTGCGGGTATTTTAGTAACTAAACGGTAAGCGTTGGACGTCCGGAGCGGGACCCGCGGGCGTGCGCACGCGGCCGGCGCCCGGGTCAGCTAGCGTAGGGCCTTGGGGTAATCTGGAAGTAAACTTTAGTAGAAAACTTACAATAGGCTAGTTGACAAAAAAACTTTAGTAAGTCCGTCAAATAGATTACAAAAAAATATTGTACACAGTCATATTTTTTCTTTTATTTGTCAAACGCAAAATGACGATAATACAGCGCTTAAAAGTTTCACGTCACGTCACGACTCGGTACAATTTTTAGCGATGTCTAACTTTGTCGATGTTTAGTAATTTTATAAAAAAAAAATATGTGTGTCCTGTTTTTCCGTAATCTAACGAACGGACTAATTAGATTTTTTTTTAACCCAGGACACAAGCCTATTACAATAATTTGAGATGTTATTTTCCGTTCGCAGGTAAACATGATGACGCTAGTGCCGCCGCTGGCCGTGTTCCTGGCGAAGCACCCGCTCGTGCTGAAGTACGACCTGTCGTCCGTCAACGAGGTGTGGTGCGGCGCCGCGCCGCTCTCGCGCGAGATACAGAACGCGGTGACACAGCGGTGAGGCCGGCTCTGTATTTTATTATTTTTATTAATAGCTTTAGTACCAAAGTCATGGATTTGTCTATTCAAATGGGATAGACCAGGGTTTCCCAAACTTTGTTCGGATGTGGCCCGGTAATTTTCAGACTGCCTCTTCATGACCTACTTAACACTTTTAAACCCAAGCTTCTTTAAGGTAAAATAACGAACATTTATTTAAGTACATAAAAATGGGAATGTCGCGATCGGGTATTTTATTCAGATTACCCGGTACCAGGTCGCGACCCGGCATTTGGGAAACGCTGGGATAGACAGAGCACATGAAGAGTAACATAGACAAATCCATGATAATTTCACGCTTCACAGCCACGGATTGCATACATTTTAGTTTAAAACCAGATGGAAGAGGTATAATAGTGACAGGTAGCTAGCCTGTCACCTACAGCATATGTCGTAATCTGTAAGATCTCGCCTTTGGCTCGTCAGCTAGATACCTATAATAATAAATATTAAGGTTGTAGAAGTATGTATTGTATGTAGTCTGGTTGCATGGCAAGTGTAAAACGCAGCAGTTATTTACATACATATTCTCACGCCTGTATTCCCAAGAGAGGTAGGCAGAACACATGAATTCAAAAATCCAGTGCCACGCTTAGCAATTTCAGGGTAACCAGATGGTTAAACTTGATATTGCAGTGACAGGTTGCTACTTACATATAGCAGATATTTACTTACATTAAAGAGATTCATCCTACTTTTCACTGATATAGCATAGTTATGGCATGCAAATTCGTGTTGTTTTAGGTTAGGTATAAACTTCATACGGCAAGGCTATGGCCTGACGGAAGTAACCATGGCTTGCTGCGTAGACCTCTCCAGCAAACGGCGTCTAGGCTCATGCGGCACACCGGCTCCCGGCATGAAAATTAAGGTAAGTCGTCTACAAGTCGACACACGTTAAGTGTCGCCGCACACGAACCACCGGCCACAGCCACTAACGCCGCCACGAGAAACTAGCTAGACGCTACAAAGGTAGTTGAAGTACACTTTTTTAGTACATACTTACAGCTGTTTAGTGGCCGGTGCGGGCCACGAGAAGCGAGTAGCGTTGATAGCAGTGTGTGACGGCCACCGGTGTCAACCGTGTGCGGCGACTCCATATAAAATGTAAGTATGAAAACCACAGGAAATATGCCAGTGGCGGCGTTTCGTGGCGGGGTCCGGTGGCCCCTGTGCGGGGACTCTTATAGAGCCCCAAGTGATATGCCTGCGCCGTGAGCGAAATGCAGACCAAATAAGCGGCAAGCGGCGGGGTACTCGGGAAGAGCGGAGAAGCGCGCGGCCGTTGTGCCGTTCGTTTGTTCACTATACCAGAAGCGGAAACGTATCGCCTCCACTAGTCGCTCAGAGATTTTTACGTGCGTCGACTTATACCATACTGTAATCGTAATTATTTAGGACATAGAGCCTACGGTCTCTAGAGTCCCTACCCTACAACATCCAGTGGTCATTTAACTTATCTATCATCTTCATCTATTAATATCTCCAAACCTTAAAATTTCACGAGACCTGTAGGTAAGCACAGAAACACTCGCGGGTCTTTTCGCGCGAGTGATAGACTATCAGATCTATCTGTCACTTTCTGACGTCTCTAGTTAGACAGTGACAGGTATAGTCTATCTCGCATACAACTCAACTTGCGCCCTGCCGTGCTAAGCCGGCTGGAGATTGAAATAAAAGTGTTTAGTTAGAATGGCATTAGAACCATTGTTAGATAAATCTGTCAAACTACTTAGTCGATTACTGTAAAAACGCATTATGTATGTATTACACACACACACACACATCACACCTATATTCTCAAATGGGGTAAGCAGAGCATACAAACCTCTACATAGTCAAACCATGACGGTTTCATGTTTTGTAGCCACTTTTATCAAAATTTCAGGTTAAACATTGATGAAAGAGGTGTAATAGCGACAGGTTGCCAGCCCGTTGCCTAAAGCGTACCTACCTTAATTTATTTCCATAATTGCCTCTTAAAACATCCATGACTGTAATGGAGAGGTGTTATTCTAAACCCGACACGACGTTGTATATGACCTTATTGTCCACATCCACAGGTACAGGACATAGAGACAGGCCAGCTAAAAGGCGTGCGCGAGGAAGGCGAGCTGTGGATCAAGTCCCCGCTCCGGATGAAGGGCTACATGGGCGACCCGGCCGCGGGCGCCGCGCTGCTCGACGCGCAGGGCTTCGTGCGGACCGGGGACATCGGCTATTATGATGAGGATGGGGCCTTCTACATCGTCGACCGGCTCAAGGAGCTCATCAAGTATAAGGGCTTCCAGGTATGACTCGTTGTTCAAGGTTTCTTGTCAATACGCGATACTTTAGGTATATTTCAGGTGTTTACTTTTACTTAAACATAAAATTGCGATCATAATGGACTCTGTTGGGCACAGCATACAGAGAGGTAAACTGTAATTGTAATGAATATTATAAAAAAATATGTAAATGCTTTATTTCCGGCAAACCCATACAACAAATTAGAATCTGAGGAAAAGTGCAAAAAATAATAACATTCCGGCAGGACTACAAAAATAAAGTGATGATATTTGCATTATTTACCCGTGATTTACCCAATACTTTATAATAATTATAATAGAATACTTTTTATAAAAGTATTTTTGGTTGAGTTTAGACTTGGTTACAATGGGGTCATTTGATAATAAATCTTATTTAGAGCCATTTTCACAAAAACGTACAAACATTTTCTTTTCATTTAATTAAACAAAAATGGTTATTACTACTCAGAATTAAGAGCACATTCGTTTACAATTCGTAGTTAAAAACAATCGCATTCTAAAACATCCTTTTTATGACTATTTTTTTCACACATTCGGAAAGGCAGTCACTCATTTTATGAAAAATCGTACTACAAAGGTTGATGTTTAGCGTGAACTCAATCAATACCCTTACTTATTAATAACCGTACGTATTTCCGTGTGGAATTCACTTATCGTATTTTGCGGTAAATATGAATAAAAATATTTTTTTCCAGGATAAAAAGTAGCATGTCTGTCCTTGAAACTCCAACCATACATGCGAAATTAACTAATAGTACATTTCGTGCAAATGAATCCACGCCAACTAAATGTTTCACTAGCAGCCTGTGGCGGTATTTTTGTTCTGTTTACTAAAACAAATTTTATTGATACCGGAATTGATATTCGTAGCATAGGTACTTTTCTACATTATAATTTTACTCTCATGTTTCAAAATGGCGCGTGTTACTTTCCGAAGATCCGGTATCATTGTTACTAATTATAATATCAGCAAAATCAATCAGACTTACAACTATAACCGCGTGATCAATAACAATACCTACTGCATAGTAATAGCTAATGCGATAACAAGAGATCATACGACATTGATAATTCATATAAAACAATTAAATTTTCATTATTTGTAAGCATTATTTATTCTTGAGACCTTTAAATTAGATACTGTTGTCTAGTACCTACAATTGCGTATTTTAGAACTATCAATAACGCTGTTGGCAATTGTTTTGTTTCGTTTTTCTGTGCCCATTGTTAGAGTAATTCGTGTATCGGTAAAATACATACAAAACTACGATTTGAGCCTTTATCGCGCCAAGGTTTAGCGTTTTCAAGATGTACCTAGCAATATCAATATGAGTAACTAGCTATTGCCCGCGAATTGTCTGCCCAGGATTATAAAGATTACAGTACCTAAATCGAGTAGGCTTGTGCGATATTCTGATTATAGACTTTATTCAGTTTTATCTATGAAGTAGTTTTTAGTTGAAACTTCTGATTTAGTTACTGTAGCAAAATGTGGAAATCGGCGTATGTAACTTTTTATTAAAAACGTCTGAAATTCAGTCGATTGTTATCGATTGTTATAAAACAGGACTTAACCTCTCGTATGCTACGGAGCAGATCTGCTCCATTTTAAGGATATCTTTTTTTTTTTGCCCCGTGTGGTGCCGGGTTAGAATAGCACCTCCCCCTTTCTTCCCGTGGGTGTCGTAAGAGTCGACTCTGGGAAAGGGTTAGTGTATTGTGGGCGATGGGCTAGCAACCTGTCACTGCAATATCACGTTTAACCATCTGGATACCCTGAAATTGCTAGATGTGGCACTGAATTCTTGAATTCATGTGCTCTGCCTACCCCTCTTGGGAATACAGGCGTGATGTATGTATGTATGTATGTATGTATATTTTTTTTTTTATTTCAATCACCATAATTTGTAGATATTGAAACAGAAGAGGCTCGAATGCAGTATATTTTTCATTTCCCGCATACGAGGGGTCAGGGGTTAATTACAAAAAAGTGTAAAGTACCTAAAATAAGTACGCGCGTGTCCGTCCATGTAATATAGCAAAATGAGTCTGCGTGTGATTTTGCCGAATTAGAGCGGGCGTAGATCATACGCGATATACCAGAAGTTCTTGTTTGTACGTGGCATTAACACAGGCATTGGTCGGCAGGTGGCGCCGGCGGAATTGGAGGCTCTTCTGCTGCAGCACCCCGGCGTGGCGGAGGCGGGCGTGGTGGGCGCGCCCGACGAGCTGGCCGGCGAGCTGCCCACCGCCTTCGTCGTGCGCCAGCCCGGCGCCACCGTCGCCGAGGACGAACTGGTCCAATACGTCGCCAAAAAGGTAAGCGTCTAGACTAGATTAATGAAAAAATGCATTGGTTTCGTTTGCGTATTAACGCGAAGAATTGTATGGAAACTGTGTCGGCTGCAGCAGTTGTGAAAACGTGCTGTACTGTGGAGTGATTAGATGACTTGTATAATCATGTTACTTTCGATAACAACGAATGTAACAAGTACGAACAATTATACTCCTTTTTTTTGGGTTGAGAATTTTAACTGTCAAATCCTTACACATTTTTGAGTAATCCCAAGATATCGGCGCAAATTATTATGATGTTTGATTTAAGAACATTATAACAAACAATGTTAAGTGTATTTGCATAAATCATTTCCAGTTTTACTAATGAATTCCAGAGATAATTTCAAATTGTGTCCGTTGAAATTCTCAACCCAAAAAAAACGGAGTATAATTTCAGAAGTCAACAAACTTTGATTAAAATTATTATGAAATCAAATTTTGCCAGTTCATGTATGTACGGACAATTTTAAAATCAATTCGTAAATTAGGTCTGCACCGATTTCTCCACTTCGTATAATGTTTAATTGGAATGCATCAAGGAAGTATGAGATATAACCTTTTGGTAATTTCTGAGTTTAGCGCCGTCCGAATCAGACAAACAAACTGGTGCGTATAACATGTATTAAGTTTCAACTCTACGCTTACTCGTATTGTCAATACCCATTTAACTTTAAATATTAAATTCAGTTGAAAATTATCTCCGCGTTATATGAACATGATACATATTATAATTTTTTATATCCTTTGAAGCGATAAAACAACCTTTGTACACTACCATTATCTGATTTACGTCATCTCGGATTTACAATTTCGTGGAAGCATAAGTGTTGAAATATAGTAAGTAGTGACTGTGCACTGCTGTTCAAAGGGTACACCTCAGCAGATCGTGTGACGTGTTTACATTTAATTAATATTCAGGGTCGTTTCATGTTCATGACAGCCTCAATTAAGTGTTTAAAGTTCTGATCTGAATGAAAAATGGACCTCTAATGACGTGCGCAGCAAGCTATGTCCGTCTTTCTGTCTGCAGCTGTCACAGCTGTTTTTCATAAATTACAAATGCGTCAACTTTTCCATAATCTTACATACAATATGGGATCGTTTAAAAATGAGCTCATTTAGATAAATCTCCGTCTCTAAGGTTCGGCGACGTAAAGCCGGTGCGGTGGTCTCTTTACACTAGGCGACCGGCATGCTCGTTTCCCCCCTACCATAAAAAAAAAACATTAATTATCGGAGCGGGTTCTTAATTTTTGAAGTATTTGACATGTCTCGGTTTCCACATCAGAAAATATTTTCCTAAAAAATTTGAAAGCTTTCTAGATTGTCACCTACTTGTTTATTCAATTTCAGGTGTCACCGGCGAAACACCTAAGGGGTGGCGTCGTTTTCCTCGACGATATACCCAAAAATGCTTCTGGTAAAATTCTGAGACGAGAACTCAAGTTACTGTTACAAAAACACAAGAAAAGTAAACTTTAAAAACATACCAAAGAGATTAAATAGGCAATATGTAATTTATTTTGAAGGCTTGACATGTCAATTTAATGTGATGTTAATTATGACTTATTAACTATTGTTATATTTATTTTATGAAACATTAAAATATACAGTTGATAAAAGTTTTATTGAGAGTTTTACCGTCATATCACCATAAAATTACGTACATAGTAGCTCTTATTACCCCGCTACTTATTTGCTAAAGCGTCTTTGAGTTCCTGTGGTATCCTGTTGAGGGCGTAGCTGTGGAGCTCGTCGTTGGCGGCGGCCAGGACCCCGGTCTTGTTGGGCTTGGGTTCATTGGCCCCGTACTTGTAGAAGTTGCCGAGGATATCCGTGAGCTTGCCCCCTGCTGCCGACAGCACCGCTTCAGGTGCGCAGGTGTCCCACTTCTTACAGCCTGGACTTGCGAACACGTACACAGAGGCTTTGCCTTCGAGTAACTGCAATACCTAGAATTTTATATTGGTATTAGTGACATGATTTCTTCAGAGCATTTGTTTGACATACCATGAACAGAGATACATTTGTTTTTGTATCTTATCTTATCAAACAGCTAGTACACATTAAAACTGTTCAGTTTTATTAATTTCTGTCCAATGCATTTTAAACATGAAATAGAATTATTTTTAAAGTTTTGTAGTTATGCAGGAAACATACAATTATGAAGCAAATACAAACCTTATACCCTGCACCTCCAACTCGAAGAATTTGTGCTGCATTCATGACTTGCAATGCCTTCTCGACTACTGGATTTGAATGGCTCCTGGTGGTGGTGATGATGATGGATTCTGGAGGGGGTGCGGGTGTGAACCCTCCCACACCAGCCTCTGACAGCCCCCATATTGTCCTCCCCATCTTAACATCACTGCCAACCTTGTTCTTAAAATATGGCTGGTGTATAACACCTCCTACTGGCTTGTCATTGACAGAGATTCCAATCAAAACTGTGACATGCTCTAGAAATCCTGAAACAACAAAATTATTCAGCTATCTTTCTCACACCAATTTGTGGATATTATTGGCATGCAGCATGCAAAAATTTGCAGAAGTAGAAAAGGGTTAAATGAAGAAGAAATGCAAACAAAAAAAAAGCTTGCATACTTCCCTGCATGACTGACTACATCCTTGAGAAGAATGGTTATAAACACAAGAGAAAACCAAAAACAACACTAAAGTATTATGCATGTCTACAGTTAGTGTTTTAAATTTTACAAAGAATAAAACCCATCTAATCAAATGAGATTTACCAAAATTTGATTGAAGTAGACTTAAATACCACTTCATACTGATAAAAGGGTGGCTCAAATACATTTTCCATCTTTCCCAAGGATCTCTCTTCAACATGAGGGCACCTAGAATTGTATAAATTTTTATGTCAAAATAGTTCTTGTCCAACATTACATAGAAGTATCCTTAAACCATAAATCTTTAGAGTAGGACATGCAGATTGCTGAAAATCGGCAGGCAAGAATAAATGTGTAAAATTTACCTTGAGTATACTCTGAAGTACCATCCAGAGGATCCACCCACACTACTATGTCTTCCTCCTTCACCCCCTTGAGGCTGGCCGGGCATTCCAGACCCAACACCTCCTTGTCTGCATCCAATACAATCCATTCAGAGGAAACTTCACCCTGAATTCAAATAAATACTATTGACACATCTGAACCTCAATGACTAATTCATATTAGTTCCATAAATAACAGTACTTAACCCCTCGTATGCGGGAAATGAAAAATATACTGCATTCGAGCCTCTTCTGTTTCAATATCTACAAATTATGGTGATTAAAATAAAAATAAAAAAAAGATATCCATAAAATGGAGCAGATCTGCTCCGTAGCATACGAGAGGTTAATAGTCTTCCAAGTAATAGTGTAGCTCATTCAAAATAGGGGAAAGATTGATTAAGTTTGAGTGGAAATTGAGAGCTTACCTCATCAGGAGAACTATCTTCTTCACCAATAATGCTAGCTTTAGGATATTGGCGAGAAAGAGACTCTATAATACATTTCTCGGCAGACCTATCTGCTTCTGTCTGATAGTCATCTTTGCCCTGGAATTATTAAATGGAAACAAACATACTAAGTAGGTATTTTAGAAAATTCTTTAAAGTATCATACTCTAAAATGAAACATGTAAAGTTGGTTATCATAACATTATCATGATTGTAAAGATAATATTTTAGTAATGCTGTATGATGTAATAGAAGGGAACAAATTTCTCCAGGCTATTCGATAAAAACAAAATACTGTAATTGACCTGCAATGTTACAGGCGCTTGGTACTGGTAACCAAATAAACAGTAGTGATGGCTTTCAACCAACCTTTTCTACAATTCCCAACTCTCCTTTACTCATTACATCTCGAACTATTTTACCAGCTCGGCCCGCAACGGACACTGAAGAAGCCAGCAGTCTTACTATTACAGGAGCGCTGACCGACATCTTTGTTCAATTTATTTTTGTACTATTATAAATGAAGATAGTACTGCTTTCTTACAAAACAACTGTATTTCTGTTCCACGACACAAGTGGGTTAGCAAACGGTACCTGGGTAAATTACAAACAATACGTCACGTCACTCAACTCGACAGCTCACAGCTGAACTGATTACTGATATGATAACAAACGTCATTTCAATAAGATTAGATAGGCTGGCAACATTTTTTTAGAGTTAAGATGATTTCCAGCTTGGACCAAGTAAATAAGGACTGCGAGGTCCCCACTAAAGGCCGTTCCAAGACAAGTACCATAAGCAGAGATGCGCGTGTCCCTTTCTAATTGGGGTGACAATGAGTTTTTGCAATATGGGACATTCAATGTCGTAATCTTACATACATCACGCTTAAATTCCCAGATGGGTTGGTTAGAGTATTTTTATGCACATTTAAAAATTAAATTTGATCATCTACAAGCGTATAAATCTTATTTACTTCAATCAGTAAATTCAAAGCGCATAACAATTATACGCCAATTATTAAAAATTAGTCGTCCATTTCTTTTGTTGAAAATTATCGGATAACTCATGCTAGATAAAACGAGTTTAGCTCGACATGTTTCGGACTAATTCGTAGCCCTTCATCTAGGATCTAAACTCGATTTATTTAACGTCCGTCCAATAATTTTCAACATGAGTGAGTCTCACGGTAGTTTAATGCATAACGTCCATTTCTCTGTTTATTCGATTGTCAACTTCTGTTATATGGGGGTACATACACACACATACCAGATTACTTATGATCTTATGAAAACAGAAAACCGTTTTTCAATATACGCAATTTTTACCGTTTAAAAAACGATTTTATTTTAGTGACGTTAACGAAATTGACACATTGAAAAGGTTTGACATTTGATTGAAGTAATCTAGTCTGTAGTAGTTTTACTTAAGTATTTGATTACTCAAGAATTAAGCTTACAGCAGCGGTTTATAATACCGATTCCAAAGAAATGAATTACAAATGTAATCACAGGAGACTATTACAGTAATTTTGATAACCTAGGTAATGAATTACCGAGGAATCACAATTACTTGAATGTAACCGTGTAATTAATTTCAATAGTAATTGATTACGCCTAATACTGTCCCATAATGCAAAAATTCATGGTCAATGTAAGGATTATGGCGACTTAAGGGGTTACCATTACAAAAAAAGTAGACTTGATAGTGAATATGTTGTCTATTAAATTAAGTGTATATTAAAATCAAATAAATTAATGCGATTCTAATTCTTTGACACAAAACCGTTAAAATAAAATGATTGTATGAATTTTTCAGGTAAGTTTCTTGAGCGATGTTTTTTTTTTTACGTAAAGATTTTTTTAGGCTGGCAAGAATGACAAGAGGAGTGAGCGAGACAATGTGCTCCCTTGTTGCAGGCTCACGTGTCCTCAACTTGCCTCTATGTAGGGTTTCACGGAAAAAGGACTCTATTGGCTTGTGATATGGTTTATATTAATAAACGAACATTTCCCAAGTGCGCTATCATGTTAAGGGCCGATAGGACCTTCCTACATCAATGATTTCCAGTCACTTTTAAAAACGTTGCAATCACATACCCTTCTCTAAGGCTCCCTTTTTATTACAAGCTTTTATTGAACTTCACTTTTGTATGGGTTTACGGTTTACATAAACATACATACATACATACATATTCTCACGCCTGTATTCCCAAAAGGGGTAGGCAGAGCACATGAATTCAAAAATTCAGTGCCACGTCTAGCAATTTCAGGGTATGCAGATGGTTAAACTCTTTGCATAAACCATACATAAACATACAAATGTTTACAGATCTTGCAAGAAATATTTGAAAGACTTCCAATAGACCGATCGAGCTGAAACTTGGTATACCTACGTAACTTGGATGACAATACGATATTCCGGTAGTTGACTTCTGGTGGATTGTCGCCGATGGAGGGAACTCTTCAGCGGTTGGTCTGATTGATTTGAAATCTGGTGCACATACATAATCTAGGGTGGATGACATTGAAGTACAGTTGGCAAAAAAAGCTGGTACCGAAAATGAAATTTCTGTTGGTAAGCTTATTTAATAAGCGAATAATATTCGTCGTCTTGTGCCCGCACATATTATCGACGCAGTAAACTCGCTGCACGATCGCGGCGAAATAGTTACACACTCGCGGTGACATCGTTACGCGTTCGCCTCGCTTTCAACTCGCTCGCAAATCTGAAAATAAATAAATAAAAATGTATAAATTTTGTATAGCCGGTGGCGTTATCTTTAATATTTAATATTTATTATTGATAAATTGTTCCTTTTATGTATTTTAATATTATAGCGTAGTAGGCGTTTTGGTCTGCACTGTTAGCCTACTATTGTAATTGTTCTTAAAAATAAATAAATAAATAAATAAATAAGTGTGATAAGGTGATAAGGGTCTACGGGTTTCATGGTCTTCTTTTATGTATTTGTGTTTGTACTTTGTATATCTTGTAGCCTGTGGTATACCATTAGGACGATCGAATGAGCCTACAGTTGCCGGCTTCAAATTTGCAACTTTAAAGTAATAGGTGTAAGTTCGCGCATCACTTTTCCACGGAAAAACCGGTGTGGGAACTTATCCCCACTACCCAAGACCTTGCCAATTTAGATGCTAATCGATCTCATCCGCCATAGACAGCCACAATATCAAACAGACCGCAGATTCCAAACTGATTTCCAAAGTTTTAATTTATCTATCAATCACATATCAAATATCGGCTGTTGAAATGAACTCTTGTAAAAACGTACAATCAGTTTTGGACAGAAAAAAAGGAGCATTAAATTATAAACATCTCAATTTTAAAGACTTATCTTTATTTCTATTGATAAAGTTATAAAAAAGAAGGCACATAGTTGGTGATAATATGCATGCTATCTTAAACATTAAATTTTGGTTCCCCAAAACAAATAAGATGTAAATAATCTATTGTATGGTGCATTATTTTTTTTATAAACCCTTGAACTTTAAAATACCACTGCAACATAGTTCTTAATATCCTATTAATTAATTATTGAATGCATGATAAAATATATCGTGATCAAGATAAACAATAATAATGTTTGTAATCTGCAATAAAATAACAATCTTAAACATGAACTTAACTCTGTAAGTATATTAATAACACGATTTTAACTAAAGTTTGTAAATCCTTATACCTACTATATTTATTTCACAAATTATTTTGTTCTGAAGTTCTGATTATTTCCAGAAACCAAAATATTTCAGTCTATAAACATTCCTTCGTATTGTTTCATAATAGATACAAACTGTAAGTCACACGGCACAATAGAAATTAATCATTTGATTAGGTAAAACAAATGTAGAAAGCTACTGCAAATAATTTAGGTAAAAAATTATGTTGCATAATTTTCAATAGATTATTATAAAACATTATTTTGCTACAGGGCAATAGGCACTATAGCACTATCTCTCGCTAACTAATAGTCTTGTAAACAAGGTACCATCTTTTCAGGGTGAAATCATATCGCTGATTCAAAGCATGTTTATACTAAGGTAGAGCATACTACCTAATTAAATCAAACAAGTTAGGGCATTCCATTGTGGAATTTGTGGATTATGGAGCATTAGCCGAGTAAGAAACACTTACTTTGTTTCATCATTTTGATTTCACCTTGTATTATACATAAATATATCAAAACTTCGTTATAGACTATACATATAGGTCATAGAGCTTAATATAACTGTTTTGATCAAATAGTGACCGAGACAAGATATTTAGGAAAAGGAATAACTAACAAACAATTTATTATAATTCAAGTCAACAACAAGTATGGTGAGTTTACAAAAGCCCTTTGCCCTAATTGTAAACATTTACATAGCCTTGAATGAGAGTTGACATTGTTAGAGCAATTTTGTGAATACTGCTATTTCAGTTCGTTACACACATTTTAAAGTTATCTACGTTTTTCTGATTGTTCCGAAAAAATCTGAGTGAGCAGCCTCGTGTACCTTACGAGCGAACTCTTAGGGTAGATAACGACTTGACACATTTGCTCGAAACTAATGTTTGTCTGGACATTCGCCGCATTTTCGTTTACAATTCTGGAATTGTAAACGAAAATGCGGCTTAAGAAAATGTTCAAGTATATCAGTAAATGTGATTCAGATTAAACTATGTCAAATAAAGTACTTATTCATATATCAGCTATTTATTTATAGCTTGTAGTCAGAAAACTTTGGAATGCGTATCAAACTTACAGATAATCTTATCGTTACTAAGATGCGAACGCCGAATCTGATGATTTTGTTTCAGTAGTTCCATGTCAAATACTATACTAGCTTAATTATAAATCCACCAAAAACAACTTAATAATAATAAAAGTATACTAAAAATGTAATAAAAATAAAAATAGGGCAATGATTAAAGTTAGTAGGGCGTTGGGCACCGCCTTGACCATCACAGCTACCTATTAAAGTATGAATCAGTCTGATTCTGTTCAACAGATTATTTATTTTGGTCAATGACACGATGAGCCCACTATATTTCTATAGATAGAAAACAAAAAAATGCCTTGTATAATATTATTTTAATTGCACATAAATGCGCTACCGAGATAATGCGCCGTATCATGCTAACTTATTAAATTCTATAAAATGCCCCTTAAAAAATCAATTAATTAATGATTTGAAGCAATCTTACACAATATTTGGAAGTTGATTCAAAATTCATTTTAATCTATTTGATATTGTTCATCGCGAAAGAAAAAGGGATATTTGGATATTACAAGACCCGCTCTAAAAATCGAATACTCATTCAATTTCACATTACTCACATTAGGTACCCAAAGCGCTGATAAAAAACAAGACCACCCTCTCCCCTCCGAACGAGTTATGACCGGGCATCAACGCATCTATTTTAATATGGTATACCAAATACCAAAAATATAAGTCACATCAATATACCAGCGCAGAATGCATTATTTCAATACGTTTTTAGCCAATCATAATGCAGTGCGATGCAATGGGAAAATATTTAACGGCAACTCCGGCGCTCGTCATGTTGCCTGGAGGGTTGAGTGCATTTTCCACCTTATGCTCAAAGTTATAAGGTTTGTATTGGATAAGTCCATTCAATTTCATTCGGTATTTGCTCATCGGTACGGCCGAAGATTGCCGATGTAACTTATATTTGTGGTACACCTGTAGGTACAACAGTGGCGTAACTAGGGTAAAATAAAGGTATAATTATATAAAAAAACACTGTGGTCACACTATCGGCACAAAAATATTTTTTTAGGTTAACCGTTTTCATTGATTTGGGGAGGGGGGCTACAATACCCTCACCGGTTGCCACACATGCTAGCAGCGCCACTGGGGTACAACTACCATGTTTTCTCACATGTTGCCATCGGCATCGGAGACCTGCTGCAGTATGTGCTGGACGATCTGGTCGATGGTGTGCGTGTCGAACATCCTCGCGATGTTCTCGTCCTCGATGACGTACAGGAACAGCTGCTTGGTGTTCTCGCGCAGGCGCTGCACGCGCGACCAGCGCGAGCGGTCCGCCGCGCGCGCGCCGCACTGCTCTATCACCTTCTCTAGTACCTAATGACAAGTTCGTTTATGTTTTAAACTTGCGTGATTCTCACTCGTATTTATATGTAAGTACGTCGAGAACGTCGAGAGGTAATTAAATCAAGGCTAAATAAGTTTAATTTATTCGGAATACATCAAGTTTATGACGGGAAATCTTACAGAGTGACCGAACAATTAGATAAGAGAGCTACTTTCTTCACTAATGTGACTTCTTTGATTTAAACAGCTTGACTATAGCAATAATTTTCTATGATAGATTTTAATTTTTTGTGTCCGATTCCTACTGTTTTTAAGTGTGTGTAGGTATAAATTTCATCAGAGCGAGCGTGTTTAAAACGATTTAACTCGTCTCTGTTTCACACTGTATATAAACCCTATGAAAAATAGGAAATCCATTCTTCAATATATTTCTAGAGGACAAATCTATTTTATTTGGAAATGGTGTATTTCAAAACCAAGTCGTTTCCTTCTCCTACACTAAAAATCAATCCCCCCACTCCCCAGCATCTAACGTGGCAAGATTTTAAGTAAGTAGTAGTAAGTTTGCACATCGCAACTTCATCGAGGAACCGGTGCGCGAACTTACCCCCACTACCTAAAACCGGGCCAAGTTCAAAGCCAATGTACCAATAGCAGCCGTTGTTCAAACTTACCACATCGACACTTTCATCCGGCCAACCGAAACACTCCAGTTTCTCCGTGTCGATAAGCTGCGTCAGCAATTTTTTGAGGCTATCTTCGAGGTCTTCCTCCGACATCAAGGTGCTGTTCTCAGTCTAAAAACCACAAAACAGGGTATTTTTTAGTATTTATATGTGTAAGAAAAGTAATCGACTCTGATCTGAAAAAATATTTGTAGTGCATTAGGCACTTCAACGCAGAGGCTTTTAACTCGCAACGATAAGTTACATTCATCAATGACTTCGCCACCTAAGAAGTCTCCGCAAAAGAACGCTACAGAACAGAGAACTCGACTCCTTGTCCAGCGCGTGCAGGATGCTCCGTCCGGACTCACCTTGAGCGACGCGGGCCCGTCGGCGGCGGGCTCGGCGTCCTGCACGCCGCCGTACAGCACGCCCTCGCCGTAGCCCTGCAGGACGCGCTCCGCCTGCGTCCAGCGCGTGCAGGACGCTCCGTCGCGCCTCACCTTGAGCGACGCGGGCCCGTCGGCGGCGGGCTCGGCGTCCTGCACGCCGCCGTACAGCACGCCCTCGCCGTAGCCCTGCAGGATCCGCTCCGACTCGGCGTCCAGCACGTGCAGGATGGACTCCATCTCCGATTTCTTCACGCGGTCGATGTTCACGTTGGTGCCCTGTGACGAGTAAATCACATGTGTATGATAACAGACTAGCGTATGGACGACATAGTTGGTTCGGTACATTGTCTGTGGCAAATTCCGTAGAGATTTTGGTTCTAGCTTGTCATGGCGACGTCAAAAACGGTCCTCATTAAAGGTGGAATCAGATGCTAAAAAAAAACCGGTCAAGTGCGAGTCGGACTCGCATACGAAGGTTTCTGTACCATGGAATAGGCAAATGAAAAGTAAATTGCGGTTTATGACGTATTAAAAAAAGTACTGGCGAGATCTCGTTCAAATTATTTTTGGGTGATAATGTGCATGGTAATGTAAATGTACACCATAATAGTACATTGAGCAACTAGGGGAGGAAATGGAACATTATTAACGAGAGGCTGTTAGAAGCCCGACGCCGCAGGCGGAGGGCTTTTATGCCTCGAGTTTATAATGTCCTTTACTCCCCGTGTTACACACAATGTTTTTCATCACATTTGCGAGGAAAAACTAAAAATTAAAGAAAATTCATGACATCACGTCACCGCGCCGCGTTATTCCTTTTGCGTTGTCACTGCTGTCAGTGCGTTCAGGTCTATTGTCACTTTTTTTAATCATATACCACAGACAAGAACTATGTTTTGTACAGAATTCGAATGGTCATACAGCCAGATTCTACCAAAAAGGTTCAAACAAATTTACGAAAAATGCATATTTAAAACGCGTCGACATACATCCAAAGTATTAAATGAATAGAGTTTCATAATGCATACATTAATTTTGCATTTATAAATTGGCCCTAAAGTTTTAATAGCAGAATTTTTATTTTTACATTTGTAACCTCCTTAGTCTGAACTAACGTACCTATACTAACTTTTGCAATTTTTAAAACTAAACTTTACCTCCCATAGGATGTAATGATAACTCCCGCGGTTACAATTTAGACCTTTGTACTAAAGGAGACGCTCTTGTAATAACACCATTGACGAGCAAGTGTGATGAAAATATTGTTTTACTTTATCATTCTTTTATTTTAGAACTTATTAACCGACTTCAAAAAAAGGAGGAGGTTCTCAATTCGACGGGATCTTTTTTTTTTTATGTGTGTTCGCTGATTACTCGAAGACGCCTGGACCGATTTGGAAAATTCTTTTTTTGTTTGAAAGGGTATAGTTTCCAGGTGGTCCCATTGTCAGCATACCTTGACCTGATGATGGAATATGAGGGAAATCGAGGGCAAACCTCAAATTTTATAGGCACAGGTAATGTTTTTAGTACATTTTTCAAAGCTACAATAGTATTTACGTCTGGCAGTAAAAAAAATATGAGTGAGCTGATGATGGAAGGTCAACTCCTTAATGCTTAGGAGTTAAAGGATAATTTTTTCAATACTGAATGCACCTGCAGACTGGAAATTATAATTTCAGTAATTAGTGAGGTCTGCTGGTGATGAAAGGTCACCCTCATTAGACAAATGCTTTCAGTATAGCCCAAAATTGAAGTCGGTTTTTTTTTTGTTTAAAATTATTGTAGAGACAAAATTTTCCACACATGTCGTACGTGTTCAAGTGCGAGCGTGAGGGCAATATTACCGCACGCGTGCAACAGTGGATAGCAGCAGGTTAACGCTCGAATTTCGCTGTGCTCCGCGCCCGGCCTTTAGCTGCACTAGTGTATAGGGTGGGCCCTCACCAGTACTTGTCGCACGTGCTGCAGGTGTGCCCGGAACAGGTCGGGGTGTCCCTTGCGAACGTGCTTGACGAGCTGCTCGCCGCGCACGTACGCTAACATATCCCTGTGGCGCCGTGCTCCGCGCCCGGCCTTTAGCTGCACTGTGTATAGGGTGGGCACTGACCAGTACTTGCCGCACGTGCTGCAGGTGAGCCCGGAACAGGTCGGGGTGTCCCTTGCGAACGTGCTTGACGAGCTGCTCGCCGCGAACGTACGCTCGCGCCGCCACGCAGTACATGCAGCGCCGCGGCCGGTCCAGCTGGTGCGTGCCGACATGTCGACGCATGTTCACCTCGCTGTTGAAGCGCTTCTTGCACACGGCGCACTCGTACGCTAACCAACACATGGCAAGTAAATAAGACAATTTATTTTACGTCACTAAAACACGAAAAAGAGGATCTGAGGTAGCCTTTGCCAAAATGGACGATAACGCCCCCATGTGGGCGCTGCAGGCCTAAAGGCAGGCGGTGATAGACTCAGAAAAAAGGGGGCGTTGTGTGCTATAGTCGTTTTAAAGTAGGTGAAAAAGGTTCTCTATTGGAAGGCATACAGTCATTTATACTACTAACATTGTAATTTCAAAAAGCATACGCACAAATAGGCATAATAATCAATTGGCATCATATCAAAATGCATAACAATATTATCCTAAAACGGATGTCGACTGAAGTCCGCTTCGCGGACCCTCTTTACTACGTTACTTAGACGCATCGCACTTAGATTTCATACTAACCTAACCTAATGTATGTACCAATACCAACCTACCTAATGTCACCTAATCTTACAATGCATGGTAATCACGAAACTGAGTTTTAGGGTTAACTAAATTGACAAACATAGTATTAAGGGATAAGTCCACCTTGGTTATCCACCTTTCTGTTTGTATTTCTTGGTATCTCGTTTTTTTTTGTACAATAAAGTGTTTAGTTACTTAGTATTAATAGTAGACTGGGTGAGACATCGGAGACGAGAAAGACAGAACAATGATCGAGTTACTTTTTGGTCGCGGATAGTAGGTCGCGTACATAAAAGAAAACATCAACATAAGCAGAAGCATTCACTCACGTCTGTCGTCCAGATGGCTCTTAACGTGGTTGGTGAGGCTGGCCTCGTTGCTGAACTCCTTCTTGGCGAAGGGGCATTCGTCGTACGGGCACAGCAGCTTGCCCAGCCCCATATGCTCGCGCTGGTGGATTATCAGGCTGGAAACGAGAACCGAGTTCAAACAGACAGCATACACCGGTCATATACTTGTAGATGTTACAGTGACGTTCGTTACATAGATAAATCACGCCTGTTTTGCTAAATGGGGTAGGCAGAGCACATGAAACGTGACACAGACAAAACCATAACCACTTCACGCTTCGCAGCCATTTCTGGCATAAGTATAGGTTTGAAAACAGATACAAGAGGTATTATAATAGTGACAGGTTGCTAGCCTGTCGCCTAAGACATACCAAATCTATTTCCATAGTCGCCTCTTACGACACCCACGGAAGGAATGGGGATGTGTTATTCTATCGCGACGCCACACAGGAGCTAGTTCCCATTGAATTTGGCTGCTAGAAAAGTGGCAGCACAGATTTTCATACTAGAGTTACTATAATTTCATTGTCACTTAACACATTCAGAACCAAGGACCCGGCTCCCGGGTTCTTCAAAACATTCGCCAGATACCGAGAACCCGGGAGCCGGGTTCATTTTGTACTGGCTATAGACTACTCGGTTCCGCGCAAATGTTTTGATTTTAGGCGTGGTCGTGAATGTGTTAATTTTAACTTACCTGGCCTTAGACTTGAAGGAGCCCCCGCACTTCTGGCACATGTTGCCGGTGTGCTTCAGCAGATGGCGCTGCAGCTGCGCGCGCTGGATGTACGAGTTGCCGCAGATGTCGCACTTGTACGGCTTCTCCTGCACGTGCGTCAGCACGTGGCGGCGGATCACCTCGATGGTATACGTGCTGTAGCCACACTGGACAACGCAACGGAAATATTAGTTTAACAGTTAAAGTCGCCACTGGCCACAGACGCCGCCGCGAGAAGCTAGACGCTAAAGTAGTTGAAGCGCGCGACATCCTCTTTTTTAGTTCAGACAGCAGTTTACTGGGTGCCGGCCACAAGCGAGCTGCGACGATTGTTAGCGTATGGCGGGCACACGTTTCAATCGTGTGTGGCGAGGTCATATAAAATGTATGAAAAATACAGGAAATATGCAGGTGGTGGCATTTTTTAGCTGTGGCCGGTGGCCCGTGTGTGGCCCTAAAAGTGGCTTTTACGCTGAGTCATTTGATACACGCTGCGAGCAGTATAAAGACGATGGTCGACCGCATTCGACGAACCACTCCTGACAGCCTGACTAGGTAAATTTTAGTGTAAAGTCGTTCGACGGTCGTTGACCGATGTAGTTTGAAGTTTGGAACAAGTGCAGCGACCGCATTAGAAGAAACACCTAGCGTAATCACCGCTTTGCAGGATTATATTCTGAATGCCTCGGCAATCATTACAGTTTCACATAAATTACTAGTCTTTGTTAGTCTAGTGTCTAGTTTCTCCATAAATAGATATTCAATAACTTTAATATGTTGATGATTATATACACATATCAGACGAGTCAGATGATTGCAGAGTGACTAAGAAAATAGGAAAATACATTCACTCAAGTATAAATTAATTCTGGTCATGTGAGTAATTAATTTTCAACAGATCACAAAAGTGAAAATTCCATTTGATAGTGGTAATTTTAGATGGCTCTGAAATAGGTTGAACAGTACAATAAAATCAATCTTAAACAGTACAATTTGCTTTGCCGTGGCTACTTTTAGATGTTTTGAGATATGCAGTTTTGTATGGTTCTGTACAGACTCAAAACATATGAACTGGCCACTGCACTGGTATCTGAATGATACAATGTTACAGCTACTTCTAGCATAATTTTTCGGTTCTGAGTTAACAGGTGTAGTAGTGACAAGTTGCTAGCCTATTGCCTAAAATTTACCTATTTCCTGACTAATTGAACTACCATTAGCATAAACAAGTTTACCAATTACTCAAACAATCAGTAAATGATCTCACAAAATTTGTGGTAGGAGTAGGCAATCATGGTTTTAGTTATTATCATCAGTGTGGGGTGATATGGGAGCACTAAATGCACAAATATACATATATCCATTCATTCACCATAAATATTACCCTGAAGCTAAACTAAAGTAAATTTCTCAATGCTTGACAGCTTAATTCCAACAATTGACACCATGTTTCTGTATTTACTGCCCTTGAATTAGAGTCGAAAATGTTGATCAGTCAATCAATATTAGTCACTGGCCGTTACATTTACATTACTCCAATCAAGTACTGGTACTGGACAAAGTGCAAAAAGATAGCATTTAAATTAATTCTAATTAATTCTAATATCTTTACATGGTGGTTCTTATATGGTAGCAGTACAAAGATTTACTTACCCTGAGAAATCAATAGCAGCAGTAGGAAGAAAAGAAAAACGTTATATCATTCAAGCTTGCATAGTCAATCATGAAGTACAATTAGTATTAAACTTACCACGTCACATTCATATTTCTTTTCACCATGTATCTCCAAATGTTTCGCCATGGCTGCACGGGAGCTTGTAATTTTGCTGCAGTGGTCGCACTCAAACTGATTTGGGTTTTCTGTAAGGAGCAAAATTACATTATATTGAGGAAAAAAATATTTTGATACTTCTATTGTAATACTGTTAAATACAAACCTGAGTGAAACTTTTGCGTATGAATAATCAGCTTTGAAAAGTTTCCAGTGTGGTAAGTGCATTGTTTGCACTGAAAATGATTTTGATTTATATGCTGCAAGCGTAGATGCACTATCAAATTGTCTTTACGTGTAAAAGTGGCATCGCAAATCTGAAATAATATAAATAAAAGCCCTTGATTTATCAACATGGTAGCATAAAACTCAATTCAGAAAGAGAGCATGCTTGAGTAACATTATTGACAAATGATTAGTTGTCACGAGGTATTACAATCCTGACAGTGAAGTGAACCTCACTCTCTTGATGCTATGGTATGGAAAGCATGTCCTTATAATAAATATTTCAGTCAATCAATGAAGACAGCAAATTAGCTATCCATTTTCAATATCTCATACTCCCAGGTCAGGTAAGTAGTAGATAAATTCAAGGTGATAAAAAATACTTATACTGATAGAGCTTGTTTTCACTAGACAGTGAGGTCACAGATGTCCTCTTTCTCCTTTTATTTTAGTCTAGTAGGATAACATAAAAAACTTGAGTGAAGTAGTGGTATAGTTGAACCAATTGATTTCTGACCCACCATAGAATGTAGCTGCAATAAACTTAATAAAATTTCCTTTGTTGAGCAAAGCAATGTCACTACGATGTTTACCGCAGAATGGTTCTATAGCAGAACAGGATTCAATTGGTATCAGCCCAATTTTCAACAGTTCTATTAAGCTATCTAATCTAAGTTTAAATAAAAAAGTCATTAAACTTACTTCACAAGGAAACATATTAACACTTGTTCCATCACATCCCTTTTGTGCTATATGACGTAGCACATGAGCTCTTCGGACAAACTGTTTCTTACAGTGCTCACATTCAAATATCTCCCGTTCATGCACATCGGCAATATGCTGCTTGAGGGCTTTCTTATCAGGGCAACGGACGGTGCACTGTCCACAGGACACTGCTCCTGGAAGCTTGGAATGCTCCATTTTCACATGTTGAGTGAAGCTTTCCTCAAACCTGAACTTTTTATTACATTCAGCACAACTGAAGGCAGCCTGTCACAAATGAACACGATATTACGATACTAGTCTTTGAGTAAGATTTCAAACATAGTAAACTAGCATAAATTAAAACATTATTTACCTTTTTAGCCGCAACGTCCAACAGGCTCAAAGCCTTCTTCGCGGGGCACACACGTAAATGTTTAGCCAAATAGGTATTGTTACTGAAAGAACCTTTGCAGAAGGTGCATTCAATCTTTACATTAGGATTTTTCTTTTGCTTGGAGCCCGGAGGACGTCCTAATCTTTTACGTTTTGGTGGCATGTTCAACGGTTACCATCAACTCCTTGGATGGATATTTACAACAACACAACTAGTTTCTCTCCTTAACTAATTTTGATATTACTTTCGCTCAGGCGCTGGACGCGTCATAAGCTAAAAGCTTGGTCTTGATAGGGCTTCAGACAGCCCAACCTGTCGGGTGACCAAGCCACGTCACGTCATCCGTTTGACACATGTCAGAATATAACTACAGATAAGAAAAAATGCGTGGACAGACTAAACAGCGTACATTCATCGCATCTGCATTTTCATATGGGTTGGGTAGGCAGAGCACACGAAAAGTTACATTGTCAAATCTATGGCTATTATACTTTTCGTACCCACTTTTAGTATAATGTTAAGGTTTTTAATTTAAGTGGTGTAGTAGTGACAGATTCCTAATATAATATGTCGCATAAAACATACCGTAACCTATTTCTATGGTCACAGTCAAGGTGTTATTCTAAAACTTATACCACAAGGGAAAACATTTTGACACACAGACAGACATTGTATCAGTCTTGAACAACCAACGAGGCTGTATGGACTTAAACTCCTTTGCCTTAAATTAAAAAGTTAATATTTAATCGATACTAAATCGACTAATGGCAATAATGGATTTTGTACGCTGGAGACAAGGCTACCAACATTAAGGGGGCGTTCCACCTGGGGCCCACAACGCCCTCGCCCACGACCGCAGAATCTACCATTCCACTTGGGAAAAAACGACGCGAGCGTTGTGAGCGAGTGCTTCAAGTGGAACGCAAAACTTGAGCGCCGTGGGCTTCCAATATGGCGGCATAGAGAAAACGTGCAGCTTTGGGGGTTGTCAGTAAATATTTCGCATGGATTGGAGCAAAATTTAATTAAACAGGGATTCCCGTTAATTTATAGTAGCATTTTTCGCAAAACGAATGAGATTCGGTAAATTCATCAAAATCTGATGACATGTGTCATGTGACAGGTGACGTTTAAGTGAAAGCCCACTCCGACCCACCTATATTTTGCGGGCGAAGTGGGCGCGACGTGGTCGCGAGCAATGACGTCATCTGTCACGTCAAATGATTCGCCCACAACGACCGCGGGCGCCAAGCGGAACGCTGAGGAGGGCGATGCGATCGTTGTGGGCGCCTTGTGGAACGCGCCCTAAAATTCAGCTATATAAAAGCGGGTAATTTTAAATTATATTTTGAATATAATTTATGTACCTTCTCTAAATTTAGTACATAGTATAAAAATACTTAAATGCAATATAATACAAACGAAATCTGCAGTGAATTAGTAACGTAATGGTATTTGTAGCTCAATATAGGATGGCATTAAAAGGTTTTGGCCACCTTTCCACAAACAGCCCAATGGCATGTCCGTGGTGCACGGTGTAGAGTATGTCGCGCGTGAGTATTAAATCAAACTTAAACATAGACGTCCTTGTCTATTGTGTAAATACCTATGTACTATTATATGTATGTACATACATACAACAATCACGCCTGTGTTCCCAAATGGGGTAGGCAGAGCATACAAAACGTGACATATACAAAACTATGATTATGACTAAATCACACTTTGCAGCCACTTCTAGCAAAGTGTATCTATTACTTATAAATATTTATCTTTCACTGTCCCAAAAGCTGTTACCATGGTCACTAGTAGTAAACAAAGATAAGTCAAAGTCATTTAAGATTATTGCACCTTGATTGCACCATTTTCTTTCGTAAAGTAATACAAAAGAAAATAAATTGCATTACTTATTAGAATTATGAGCCATGGAAAAGGAATTAGATCCAAGTATAGTTAAAGCTACTCAAACATCCCTTGGAAAATACGTGAAACGTCCTCCGTTGAGTGATAAGTTGTTAAAGAAGCCACCCTTTCGATTTTTACATGATATTATAACAACAGTAAGTATTGATTATGCTGTCCGATAGCACGACATGTGCCTACAAATCTAATGCCGACTTCGGCGAGCTATTTTTAATTGTGCTGACTTTTTACAGGTTTTAAAAACTACAGGATTTTTTGAGGGTTTATTTGAAGAAGAAGAATTAGTGTCCGATAATGTAAAAGATAGAGAGAGTAAAATTTTATTCCTTAATAAAGTTATATCAGTTGTTGGTAAGTGTAAGTAGGTGCCAATTAAGAGCATAATGGGACCAAATACCTATTTCTCTAATTATTAAAATTTTCAGTGAGTTTGACTTCCACCTGTTCGGGGGATTTAAGTTTCACTGTACTATGTACAAAAGTCTTAACTTTTTACTGATAAAAGATTACATTTCATTTATGTTCTACAGGGCTCACTACAGGAAAATCTTTATCAGTAAAACCATCCAAAATAGTTGCAGGACAAGAACCAGATAAAACAAACGAGCTGCTTCAGTGTTTAGCACAGGCGTTGGACAGTAAATTATCTTCAGAGGAAGCTGTAAAAAAAATCAAAGAGGGATCAAATTTAACCCAAATAACAGAGGCAAAAGTTAAAGAGCCTCTTAAAGTAAATAAGAAAAGTAACGATACAAAAAAACTAACATCAAGAAGCAACGAAAAATTAACAGCTAATCAAAAGAAAGAACAAAAAGCTAATTCTACCAAAAATGGAAACCAGGAAAAAGTTAGTAAGACTAAGGACAAGGAGAACAGTACACTCAAGCAGGAATCCCCGCCGAAAATAGCAACACAGAAGTCCAAAATAATCAACAAAAAGACTCAAGTTGAAGGTGTTGATCCACCTAATCCTAATACACAATCGAATAAAAAATCGTCCAAGGTATCCAATATAAATCCAGAACTATCCCTTGACGAGAAAAATGAAGATTTGGCAATTCCTCAAACAGAACCGCAAATTAATATTCCAGACCCAGAGAGAATCTTTTCAGAAAAAAATGAAACTGGACAGGAAAATCTTGATACCTCTTACACCATCGCAGATACTGATTTGAATTCTTCAACATCACAAGATTTAATAGAATCTAGTAACAAAGTAGATAAAAATGTACTCCAAGAAAATGATTCAAATTCTTTTGGTGATTCTATATCTTTAGAAAAACAAAACACTGGACTTAAAATAAAGGAAGGCGAAACTCCTGAAAATAATGAAGAGCAAGATGCGACCGACAGTGGATTTCAAACGACTACGAATGTGACGAGACAAGATAGTATACCGAACAACACGGAAATTAGAAAGCAAGACCGAGTTACATCAGCCAAGAATGACGAATCCGTCTCCAAAACTGTGAGGCCGACGAGTGTTAGGCCATCATCCTCCAGACCCGGGGCGCCGCGGTTTAGGGATAAACATGGAACTACAGAGCAAGGAAATGAGAATATCCTATTGGGTAAAGTCAATATAATTGTTGAAAATACACCAAATGAGGAGGTAGGTCGATAAGTATAATATTACAATGATGACTATTTCTGTTTTTGCATTATTCTAAAATAAAATGATGAATTACATTTTCAGGAAGAAGATACAAGTATCATTATCGTAGAGCACCAAACCGAGCTGAATACTTCTGAAAACCAACCAGAACACTTGCCATCCAACCAGCATGGACATTTGGTACAGCAAATTTTAGACTCTCAAAAAGAGTTCTCTCAGATCAACGGCAAGACAGAGATAGTAAGAAGTTTTTTTTTTCTAAAATGTAACTTAGACTGCATGTTTCTATAAAAGAAACATAGTTAATACACACATCACACCTGCATTCCCAAAAGGGGTAGGCAGAGCACACAAAACGCGACACGTCGTTAATGAGTATTTTCAAATTGCAGGAATGGCAATTCGGCGCACAAAAAGCTAGGGAGGCTTCTAATCAGGAAATGGAACAAGTCAGGTTTAATATTCAGGCGGTTTCACGTGCGGCGAATCCCTTGGGGAAGCTGCTGGACCATATACAGGAGGACGTGGAAGTGATGCGCCAAGAGCTGCAGCAGTGGACGAAAACATACGATGAGACCTCAAGGGAACTTTTAAAACAGAAAGCGTGAGCGAAGATACACTGCCTTATAATCTTTTCTTCATTCTAATAAGTTCAGGTTACATCTACATAGACAATACCATGACTATTTCACGTTTCGTGGCCACTTCTAGCATATTTTTTTTAGGTTTTGAGTCGGCAGGAATAATAGTGACAGGTGGCTTGCTAGCCTGTCGCCTAAAATATAATTTAACCTAATTCCTTCGTCCGTGTCGTCCGTGGATGTCGTAAGAGGTTTATTAATTTATGTGGTGTTCAATAAAGGGATTTGTAGTAATGTACTTACTTTACCAAGAAAGGTGTAAGTTTAGTTTTTGGTTACAATTATAGACGACAACAGTTGAAAATAGGATAATAAATGAAATATTTCAATTAATTTACTAACTGCTTGAGCTTTAAACGATTTTTGTTTCAGGGCCAATGATGATTCCCTCTTACCTCTCCATACAAAAATAAAACAACTAAATGCAGATATAAAAGAAAAGCAAGACAAAATAGAAGATCTCAAGATAGTGATACACAAGAATTCATCCAGAATCGAAAAGTTACTGGCAAGTGGGAGTGTGCAATAATATCCTAATTAATCATATATGGTCGCTGTTAAGCATTCATGTGTTAACCCACAAAAAATCGAGTATTGAGTTATGAATGCAGTCTTATTCTTTATGTCA
>BHDV01028387.1:72748-86531 GCA_005406045.1 Adoxophyes honmai
ATTGTTCTCAAAAAACTTTAACAGCTGATTACTCAAAACTAGGTCAGTGTGGGTTAACACACGAATGCTTAACAGCGTCCATATGTAGTTTATATTCCACACTAGGTACTTAAATAAAATGATTATAGTAAATAGCAATACTTAAGTCTTTCAATTGTAAAACCTTTAGTTTGTTTATATATTTAAGATTTAGGTATACTTTTTACTCTATGAAACCTCAGTGCGCTTACGTAAAAAACATAAAATGAAGAAGAGACAACACAAATGAATGAAAGCTACATTAACTGTTTTGTTAATAACAGCACAAGGGTTACAACAACTATCTAGTTAAGATATAGTGTAAGTATTATAGCCTAATTAATTAGTGCCACAAAAAGAGAGCCATTATTTTACGTGGCATTGAATCTCTCAAATTGATGGATCAATTTCAATGATTTTTTAAATTCAAAAGCCAGTCTCCTTGGGGCAGTTCTTGCTATTGAATTTCGAAAGTAAAATGTCAAGGTTCTTGCAACTTTTTCAATGCTAAAAGAGGTTTCAATAAAACTTTTAAAATAATTTTCAAATTAATGTTATAATCTAACTGGAGACAAACATAATACAATAATACAGACTTCATAACTTATACTTAGCCTCAATTAAATGTTAAATAAAACTAATGCTTACATTTATATCTCTATTACAGTTTTATAATATATCTATATCTATAACTAACCATTTTTTTAATGTTACCAAGTTGACTAATATTTATTACAGCATACTTGTGAGTAGTAGGAAAAAAAGTAAAGTAATCTGTAACACAATACTGGCATTGATTTGTGTAAGCTAATGAACATTTAAACAGGTTTTTCATTTACTGACCTTTTCTGAAACCTTTTCTGAAATGTACATCATTCAGACAGTTAATAATGTAGGCTTGTAAGACAATAAGGCCTGTCTGACAATGACAAAGAAATAGATTTGGTACAGGTACAAACAAACATGCCCCAAACATTCGATAATTTTGTGGTATGTAGACAATGAGACAATGTATACAGAGTGGCCTGAAACAAAGTCTACATTGAAAGTAGGTATGTGTTAAAAGAATTAATTTATATACCTTTTTGTAAAATTCTGAATTTCCAGCTGTTAACTTCAGTGTAAAATAATTACTCACCTCTCACTCTAAAATAGTTTTTATAACATGTATAACTGTGCTCAAATATTGACATCAATGATTTTTCACCTTTATAGAAACATACCATTTGTTTTTTTTACCAGAAACTTATATTATAATACACAAAGGGATATTAATTTATATTTATTTATAATTATTGTAACATAAATATAGTATTTTGAAAAAAAAAGCAGAACCAAAGTACTTGCTTGCCTATTTTGATTGCTGCAATGGACAATGCGTAATTGTATAAATTAATGAATTTAGAGTCACAATCACAACCACCACCTCTTAACCAATTTCTTTAGGCATTGACATTGGATGATGAATTGATGATTTACAAACTATGAGTAAAAGTAATTACAAAAATAATCATTATAAATTATTTTCACTGTATCAATAATGTTCAAAGAGGGAGATTTTATGCTTTAATTAAGGTATCTAATTATCCTCCTAACTAATCTTAACATACCTATAGTAGATTTCTTTAGGTAGTTAAAACAATGTAAACAATCTTGACATGTCTTTTTATTGAAATACACAGTCTAAAAATGAAAATTGTTACACTATACAATTCAATTATGAAACTAAATGATTTTTTCATACCTAAATTGTAAAATGTAAAGATTTCGATTTATAAAGTGTACATTTAAATAAAAAGACATGTCACGATTGTTTATATTGTTTTAACTACCTAAACAAATCTACTATAGTTCAGTATTCAGGTGCACATGTATTCTGATTTAAATATTTAATTCTACAGTAGAATCTGATCAAAATGACACTGAAAGGAAAGGATATTAACTTTGTCATGCAGAAAATAATAAAAAATATTTGAAACACATCAGAATGAAAACTTACCATGATAACCAAATCTTAGTTTTAAATTAAATAAAATAATAAAAATAATCTTAAAATAGTGCTGTGTAATGAAATGAGTAACATGATAATTAATTATTACCATAGCGCCTTGTCAAACAACATTATACTACAATTAAAGAATGAAAGAGAAATATACAGGTTGTCATACTCAAATAATTCAATATACAATGTGCAGAGCCATAATAATCACATTCCACTGTATTCTCACAGAACTACTATGATATACTAAATGTTGCCTGTGTTACACAAATAATAAAGGTTGGTTGGTTCATTTTAACAGTTTATTTCTGAAATGTCTACCATTGAGATCATAGAAAAAAAGATCACTATTTATTTTGGTGCTGGAGGTTTAGGAGTTTCATTGTCATACCGACTAAGATAGCACTCACGCCTCAAGCCCACCCTGTTGTGGCATTGGCGTTTAACCATTATTGCAGCTTGTTCAATGCGCATTACCAATCTGTGTTGACTTTCTAACTTTTCTAAGCATGACTTACAAATTGTTTTAGGTAATGGATCTGATGGAGTTACCTGAAATGAAAGGGATAAAATTAGCATGCCAATTCCTTTGCCGTTTTTAAGTATATGTTCAATACAAGACAAGTCATATTTTGGAAATACAAAACTGTCACATACATAGTGATAGGTGTAGTAATTGAACAACAGAGGCAGGTGATAAGCAGTAATAAAATTAAGATGTAATTGTAACGACATGTAAATAAAAATAGGCTGTTCGTGACAGAAGTAAAGGCAAATAAAAATCAAATAAACCAAAATATGTTAATGCTCTGAATAACTTATTTTTTTACAACATTCGTGTTATTATAAACTGTACGTTGCATAGTTTATCACTGTTTATTTATAAAATAACTCACATTTATTGATAGATGTCTATTGATCTTTTCAGATATGCACATACGTATCCCTTCGTCGCCATAAATATGAAGCACTACACGATGCATATCAGAACATAATCGACAAATAAATCCCGTTAAAACTCCTCTTTCCAGGCTGCCCATTATGAAGTAAATTGATGTGTGATTATGTTACTCCTAAATCCAAAATCAAATGATTGATTTTAACTACAAAACTGATTCACTCGAGCACTTTTCTACGCTTATTTTTTTAATTGTCCCTTGTTTTTGTTATGAAACTTTTTTATTTTCATATGTCATTTATGGACCAAAGCTTTGTCAGTCATACATCCAAATACCACGCAATGCATGACATATTTTAAATTTTGTCTGGATTACCAGCAGAATTTGGCATACAAAATGCAAAATAATAATATCAACAATTTTAATTACACCATGCGTGGTCCATTCTTTATACTTAAAATAAAAACTCATTGCGCATCTCGTTTTTTAAAATCTGTTTACAAATAGTCATCTCTTTTTGACACCTTGTGTTAGAAAGAGACTTCCGCGTCAAAGTGGATAGACTCGGAAAATATTTATAATTTATAAGCGGTCATAACATAATTAATTTAATATCTTGTTAGCCTAAGCAAAAGATCACTACAAAAAAAAACAGTATAGTACGTGAAGTGGTCTAAATACGAACAAACGTGTGGTGCCACCACTGATTCATACGCTCAATTTATATGGCAACCCTTAAAAAAAAGGGAGTTCCGTATCCAAATTATCCAAAAGGAACAAATTACTGAAAAATACATCATGCCTGTATTTTCAAAGGTTAGGGCTCATAATGTCCCACTCGAAAAATGTCCCTATGTCCCTTTCGCAAAAGGTCCCTTTTAAAAATGTCCCATGCTCTCCCATGCTCAAAACGGCCCCTCTGCATATTGTCCCAAATGATGCTAGGGATGCGCCACATGTCCATAAAACATAAATTACGTCCCGTTAGCAAAACGACCCTTCCGCAAAATGTCCCGTGCGAACCCATCGAGTGTGGGCTCATTTGATTCGTCTCAATGAGTTAGGGGAAAGCAGGTAGGATTCGTACACTTTTTACTCTGAGCTTTTAAAAAAAATAACTAATAGCTATTACGAATTTATTTTGATACTGATACATTGCCCATTTATCTGGCTATAAAATTGTGGTGTAATGTTTTCATAATAAAGTAGAATACAGAAGCTACGATTTTTTTTCTAAAAAATGAGAAACGTACGAAAGCACCCCAAGCGTGTGGTAGCTTCGTACACAGCGTGGGGCACGTTCGTACATAGTGAGGAGCCTTCGTACAGTCAATGAAAATGTCATTTATTCAATGTCTAAAAGTTATTTATGGAGGTTAAAATAAGTAAAGAATCAGTCTTCATCAAACAATTATTGTATTTAAAGCAACCAAAACTCAATAATACAATTATTTTCATATTTATCCCAGTTCAAACAGAGAGAGTTCACCTTCGTGTCAAAGTACAAAAAAAAATTGCACTTGAAATACATAAAATATAAAAATAAAACATTTTATCAATTGTCGCGAAGTAACTAATAAATAATTAATGACCTTTATGTAAGGACTGCAAAATAAACCGATTTTACGTATTAGGTATAATAACTTCTAAGTATTAACTTCTAATTATATTCATGCAATATAACCCGACCGAATTTATAATATTTTTTTCTCAATAAATGCACTAATAAATCAACACATATTACACATATTTTATAATAAAAGTAAAAGGACTAAAACTTACCAAAAAAACAAATAGTTAGCAGACCAAGGTTATGCCTAGATAAGTCTTTTTCAAAGCTATACATGTGAGATGTGTGGATATAAAAACTTAAAAATTCAAAACTAGTGTACGTACGCATTATGAAACTTTAATAATTTAATACTTTGGATGTATCTGAACACGTATATCTATATTTTTATAAATTCGTTTGAATCTTTTTGATAGAATCTGGCTGTAGCTATGACTGTTCAAATTCTGTACGAAACTTAGTTCATGTCTGTGGTATATAATTTGAAAAAAAAACGTGACAAACAATGCATTTGCACTGACAGTCCAAATAGCGCAAGCGGAATAGCGCGGCGCGGTGGCGTGACGACATGAATTTTCAGTGATATTTTTTTTACCTCGCAAAATGTGATGAAAATTAGTGCATATTACGGACAGTAAAGGAAGTACAAACCTGAGTCATAAAAGACCTTTGGCGTCGGGCTTCTAACAGAGTCTCGTTAGTAATATCCTTATTACGGCCCTTAATTCACAAAGCACTATTGATTATAGAGTAAGTATAATCAGGATTGCCAAGTAATGTTATGAGTGGGGTAGATTCGTACTGTACTAATGTACCCCACTCATAACTGCACGAAAGTACCCCAACCCAAGAAACCAACAACAAAAATTTAAATAAAAATTACCGTTCTAGATATGATTAAATAACCATTTAAACATGAAACTAAGATTGTGAAGAACAAAATATAATAAACGACTTGAAGAGCTTAAGAATTATTTATACCCGCTAAGCGTGCTCAAAGATGAATACAAATATTTGTCACGCAGAGCAAAAACACATATCGACTTGCTCTGTCTAAACCCGTGGCAGCACTGTCTCCCCACTCCACAGGTACGCGGCGCGTATGAACGGGAATCACGCGTACAAACACGAATACTGTGATGTATTCGATAGCTTAGATATGGCCACTGTACGAATGCTCCTGGTGTACGAACCCTACCTGCTTTCCCCTACAGTCATAAACGCTTGTACCAAAAATATCATTTTTCACAGAGACTTGTTTCTTTATTTAAACAAGAATTTTGCAGGCGGGATATTTTGCGAAAGGGAAGTTTTGCTAACGGGACAATTTGAGAAAGGGGCTTTTCCAGAAGGGCATTTTGCGAAAACAATGGGACGTTTAGAGAAAGGGATTTGCACAAGGGACCATTTGCGAAAGGGACGTAAATTTGGTGGTGGGACATTTTGCGAGTGGGACATTATGAGCCTTAACCTTTTCAAATGGGGTAGCCAGAGTATATAAAACGTCACATAGTCAAAACCATAACAATTTCACGATTTGTCGCCACTTCTAGCCTATTTTTGGGTTTTAAGTTTAAGTATTATAAAAAACAGTAAAATTAAGTTACAATATCTACGTCAAACATAATCCGAATTTATTTACTACTTGTATAATCAATCACTTTCATTAAGCCACATATTTACTGTCATGGTTTTGAAAATAATTATTATAATATAACAAAAACCAGGAATATATGTAGAAGTAATATTACTTTATTTAAAAATTGTTTAATTCATCTAACAATGATTTGCACTTGTCCTTCAATATCTTCACAGCCTCAACAAATATAATATTGGGTGACATAGCTCCCACAGACTCCACATTAACTGCAAAAGGAAAGTTAAAAATAAGGTTAACAATTATAGGTAGCTGAAGGTACATGTTGGCCTCATAAAAAATTTATTTATACATACATATAAAGTGATCTCGCACTCTACTCATTATTACAGCATCCTTTATTTCATCATATCTGTAAACATTTCTACTGCATGTATCATAACGCGCATCACGCACAAAGGCTTTGCCGTCTGGTCCAATACCAATCACTCCTGGTGAAAAGCAGCTCTGAAGGAGTGTGGCTGAATTACCAGTAACCTCACGGGTTAAAGTGATCTCTGGCAATAGACGGTAAGACGCAGTTGCTGTAAAAGAAAAAAAGAAATAACATTTATGAAATTCAGAAAAAGTTGTATGGATTAACTATCTCCAAACCAAATCATGTCTAAATGGATTCAATGGTGGAAGTACGAAAAGGTAGCAGACATACAGACAAGGTTACATTCCCATACAGTCATTAAACAAATACATTAAAGTTGTGAACTTATTTAAATGTGTAGACTTTTCCAACAGAATTGATAAGATTGTGAAGGTTTTATTGTATTAACTCTGTTGGAAATATGAACAGTTTAATAAATAATTATTTATTTTAATAAACAAAGTCACTTTATCACATAAAATACCCACAACACAACTAATGTCAATCACACAACCCACCCTGTGTCATACTAGGCACAAAAGGTTCCCAAAATGTTAACCATCCATGTTGCTAAACTGAACTATGATGGATAACCTTTACAACAGGAATGGCCCAGAGTGTGGGTCAAGATCTCTCAAACAAAGACCTTACTTTAAAGAGCTACCTTCATCTTTGAGAGGTACTTTCATAAATTAAATGTGAATTCAAACCATACTGACCAACTGGTGAAAACTTGGCATGATCTTTTCCTATTCCCTTCACAGCAACCAAATGTAGGTCGAATTCATGGCCAGGTCTCATTTTAGAGATCAGTATCTTGTCATGTACTGAGCCCACATCAGCCTCTTTGTGCACAGATGCCTGATTGCCAATAGGATGCCATTTTATTTGGGATGAATAAACTGAAATGAAAAATATTCATTCAAATCAAAACGATACAACAACAGTGAACTACAATTTTATGTATTCAATGATCAAAGAATCAAGAAAAAATTACAAAGTTTTTAAAGATTTGAGATTTGTGATGACTTACCACTGTGATTAATGTATAGGTCTTCAGTTCTGAATGACTCTTTAGTTAGGGCAGTATTAGCAGTGCATTTCACCTTCAATGTGAACTCAAGTGTATCAAATTCTGTTCCTTCAGTGGCATCTGAAAAAAATAAATTATAAGATTATATGAGGGATTAAATAAAAATTATAATAACAATATGGCCTTTCATGGTACTTTTTTTACAATTAAATATGGACCACCATTCCATATGTTAAATTAGCACTGTGAATTTCATCTCAAAAACAAAGTAGTGATAGGCCTCTCTTGTCCATAGAAAAATAAAATTATACTATAAGTTTGTGAGTTCAAATATTTCTGGAGATACACACCTTCTGGCCGATATTCAAACAGCCTTGGGTCAGCTTTTAATGGTATCAGTCCCAATCTATGGGCCAACACTTCATCTTGGATAATTGATGTGTTGTTTTTAATCATGACTTTTTCAATAGCCATGCTAGGAACCTCACTCAGCATTAACCTTCGGAAGGCATTAGCAAAGGCTGGCTGTATGCCTATTAAATCAAATTCCATTTCTGAGTTGTCCATTTTTTTAATAGCAATGCTAAAGCCTTTTACAAAAGCTTTAAAGTTCCACTTCTTGTCAGCCATTCCATAGTCTTCCGGCGCATTCTGAAAAAGAAATATGAGCAACAATATAAATCAAATACTATGTCGAAAGAATTATTAAGCGAAATTAAGATTTACGCAATCGCTAAATTAACAAATTGCTTAAAATACAGAAAAATACAATACGCTGGCGCTGGGAACAGAGGTTATAATCGTGTGGTGATTTTTATTGTAAGTATCTCATACTTAGGATTATCATAACAAGTGTAATACCTTAACACGAAATTCTTCCAATAATACTAGTGGTTTATCACGCTTCGGCATTGTTAATTTCTTCAAAATTATAATAAAATAACTAGCGTCTTGTGTTGTTGTGTGCCAGGTGCTAAGCCGCCGGTGACAGTGACAGTGACACTGCAGCACTGCACTGGTGACAGTGACAAAAATGTGACAGACAACTTAAGGTGCGTTTAGATTAGGCTGTCGCGATCTGTTGTGTTGTGATCTGACGTGACGCCGACCGTTTACATTTGTCTGTCGTGTTGTGACGCCTAGACCAGTGTTGCCATCTTTGTAGCTTAAAACTAGCAACTTTTGGGATAATTTCAGCAACTTTTTTTCCATATATTTAGCTATTTTTGGATGATTTTTTCTCCAATTTAGCAATACTTTATTGTAAATTATTTTTTATCCTCGTACGTATTCAATAAGTACCTCTTTTTCTATATCGTGCAGCTCTGACGCGTCACAACACAACAGATACCCCGTTCACACTTACGAGGTTGTTTCATTTTTCTCCTATCTCTTCCCAAATAGTTGATCTAATAGCCTGGTCCTTATATTCTTTACGTCTTGGGTTGTAAATTATTTCGTGAACCAAATGTGAACGCGGCGAAATGTGAACGCAGCCTCACCAATCTGTCGCGGATCGGGATCGCTTCTGTCGCGACACATCACGACAGATCACAACAGATCGCATCTTATAAGTGTGAACGCTACAGAACAAAATGTATGAAACCGATACCCTTCTGACGCGTCACGTCAGATCACGACAGCCTAGTCTAAACGCGGCGTTAGGCTGTCGGAAAAAAAAAAACGATGCAAAGGGATCAAACTCCATACAGCCTCGTCTGTTTCCAGCAAGGTCGACGCCACAATAGTGACTTTAAAACTTTAATAGATATTGAAATTCTGATATCATACATTTTAATGTCAAAATGATACAGTTTCGTCAATAAATCACATCATTGACTAAAGACACAGTATCCCAGAGGCAATAAGTCGGAAAAACTTATTACAAGCTGGTTTACTGCGCCATATTGCCTATAAAATTACTAATCATTTCACTCTATTGTTTTCTAAGAAAACATACTTCATGTGTATTTCACCTTATTTTGCGTAGTTTTTTAATTCAACGCGTGATGTTGCGTAACGAGTAGGTGGCCAGTGCCATCTGTTATTCAATAGCGGAACTACCTAGAGTAAAACCGTCTGTGTAACGTCGACAAAAGAGTGGACCAATTTTGAAAATAAGTTTTTTGTTCTAAAGGGTATATAAGTAGTTCTGAGGCGGCCCCATTGGGCCCATTGTCATCAAATCCGGATCTGATGATGTGATCCTTAGAAAATCGAGGGCAACCCTATTGTTATAGGCACATTATGCCGAGTTTTTTTTAATTTCCGTAAGTAAATCGAGTTTTTGCACCTGTAACTCATTATGTCATGAGTCATGACGATGAGCTGATGATGCTGGTAGGTACAACTCAAGTCCGTGCTGGTTAGGACATGGAGGATTCTTCTGTTACATATTTGAATAAGAATTATAACAGCAGTTGCATTTTTCAGGTAAAGTTGTTGTTAATATCTCTTCCTAATGTCAATACTATGTAGACCATCATATTACTTCTCCATGAGCAAATACAACATTCTTACAAAATCCCATGGATCATGTCTCGGTTAGCATTAAACTTTCTATTAAATTGTTTTTGGTCGGTAAAAAAACCCAAAAAAATTAACAAAGCGACTTGAAAGCGTTCTGAAAGAAAAATTAAATAGTAAAAAAATGCGTGTAGGCAGTTTCTGATCTTTCCTAGTTTAAGCAATAATTAACAATTTTGTACTCAATTTTGTTAGCATAACCATTAATAGTAATATCGTACCTAATACTAAGTAATTTCGTTATGTTGTTAAACGAAAACCTAAACTATTTTAAACACTACTCTCAAAAGATCCGTGCAAACTTTAACTCCAATTAAATTACAAATACGAGTAAGTTAAGTACTATGGACTAAATATTCCCAGAACCACCGAACTCTTAAGTTGCAGTTGTAATTAACAAGGAAAAATGTAGCGAAAGTATTGGTGTCCCCCAAATGATATCAGTATTAACGTCGACGGTACTTATGCAACGGCGGCTCCGGCGCATTCGCCAGCATCAGTTACCGGCCAACTCTCCGCTTAACTGCACCCTCTAACTTAACCGACCTCTCGAATCACTATCGGAACATTAACTTTAACGCGTTAAGTGGCCAGACACAGAGTGATCCAACCCCAATGTGTAGAGTTTGAAACAAAAAGACGGTTCAGTTCGAACGTGGCAATCATGTATTTCCAAAAAGTTTTGCTTTTTGGGATCACTGTCGGACTTCTGTATTCAGGTAAGAAACGAGAATAATAATAACTTGAAAATAAAACTTGAAAAGATGTTCACTGAAAAAACTTTTTTTAATAAATAGTTACTTAATATAATTGGTATAAACTAGGGAGGTATTTTAAATAACTAATTACCTACTCTAGGTAGAGCCCCAAAAGTTTAATTGTTGTCGATGTAGTAAAAACAAGTATTTATATTTAGACACCGGCAAGTTAGTTGGCACGATTTCAGAAAGAGAGAGAGTAAGTTCACGCAGGGCTTTTTCCAGGTACCTAAATGCGATGCGCCAATTTATTCTTTAAAATCTTGCCATCTAACTTGCCAGGGACTATACCAAACTCATAACGCCAAACAGCCTACCTAAGCGCCTTTAGTGCGAACTAAAATATACATACATATAATCACGCCTATGTTCCCAAATGGGGTAGGCAGAGCATACGAAAGGTGAAATAGACATAACCATAATTATGACTATTTCACGCTTCGCAGCCACCATTTTGGGTTTGAAAACAGATGCGAACAAAAAATTCTAGATAATTACAGTTTAAGTGTATGTACTCGCTGCAGATTCATCAGTTTTTTCAAATTTCAGTCTCGTTTTTCATACAGATTCATCAATTTGTGTAAACCCGCAGTTAGGCCGGCAGAAGGCAGTTACCCGTACCGTAATGTTAGATAGCACAGTTAGAGCTAGGCTTGGCTAGATTGGTTGATTTCATTAATTACTTGAATAAGTTAAAACACGATGGCAAAATTAATTGGTAGCTGTTCCACAATATTTTCTCTGCGTCGAATTTGGCTATCGCAAACCGGTAGGAAATACATTATGCCCATGTTCGGAATATAATGTAGCCCTTCTTTATACGAAGAAGCTCGTACCAAAAGGAAGGCAAACCTAAGACATTTGATTGTAAACGATCATCATTGCAATAACATTACAGACGGATTGCAAATGCGGTGCCAACAAAAAGTCTAAACTGTAGCCTCTAGTGACAGTGATGTGCACAGTGCACTGCCCCTTTATGGTAGGTAGAGTAAACCGGACGGACCCCGCAAGAGTTCCTAGCGCCTGCAGACAAGCCTGTAAGGTATATTAATGTCTACCTATATTCGTCACCGGAACCCTTTCTGAAATTTCATCTAAGCCGCTTTAGCTATACTTTAAGAGGATAGCAGCAGGAAAACCAAATGTAAACGAACAGAGTATGCAGTAGGGATGGATCGTTATAGGTAGGTACGTTAGCATTTACTGCTAACAAAGTACATAGATACTACAAATTATAGGAATATAAATAAATGAGACGTTTAGAGACTTCCTAGAAAATGCTCAGCATTTAAAATTACGTTTTAGTTCAGTTGAACGAATCAGGTATGTAACAGACCGGTATTCATTAAGTATTATGTAAGGGAAATAAAACTATTGATCGTTTTCCGCTCCGAACTAAACACATATTATCGGCCGGCAAGCCTCCTTCAAATGTAGGTATTCAGGGCATAAGTAATATTAATTTAACATATTCTTAAAAGGAATACGATTTTGTCTGTTTTCTATCAAGATTCAGCTGTCATATGTAATAGCGTCATTCATATAAATGTATAGGAGTTACGGTCAGGCAAGTGTATAAATATGCATCAAGACAAAGTTTCAAAAAAGAAGTACCTACCAAATATTTTTGACTAGGTACTTAATTTAATGTGCAAATTGCAATTTCAAATTAGATAAAGTAGTAAAAGTAGACACTATGAGTATCGTTGAACATATCAGAAGTACAGTCAGCTCCAGAGAAAAGTATAACCCCTACGTAGTAAATTAAGTACCCATAGTTCCATTACTGTTCTTCTTTCTGCTGCTAGCCGTACTTTCTTGGTAGACGGCGTAGCTATCAAAACAAAACTTAAATCTTATGTAACTGTAACGTAAAGGACTAAGTTTTCGACACTGCGGCAATAATCGACATTTTCGGTCCTAATATAATGGCTTTAAAAAGAAAAGCAGGGCATCATACTAGAAATTAAGCTGTTTATAGCATTGAGGTTAGTTAGTTAACTCTGGGGGATGCACGGAAGACACAAAGTAACGTTTTCCCATCTCATTATTTCTACCCTAATCATTATCACATTGACATGTTAACTACATTAATTCCAGACACATAATTTGTAGGTCAATAACGAGACCTCTCGCTTTGAGTCAACGTAACACTTTGTTTCACAATAAACTTGCTCCTACATTAAGTTCACACTCAATAAAAAAAGAACTAGAATAAATTGTTACGTTTGAGCTGTCTATCTTATCCTAAATATGCGGTTATGTATCTCAAGAACGCGGTCTTATAATATAATAGTTATAATTATTCAATTTATATCAATTAGTTGCGGAACTAATCATTCAGTAACTCACTGAAAGTGAGAGGGTTTAGCTTTGTGGTAGAGTAGGGGGTTCATAAATAAAAAAAGTAGGATATCGGGATCATCGGATGCATAGTGTACAATGTATAGTGGTAAACTTATACACAGTAAGTGCTGGAAAATTAAGTGCGGATGTTATCAGGGTTTACAACATGCAGGATGTTTTTATTATGATATTTATGATCCAGCTGTACATATCGGTAACGGTCTATCGTTATTATTGTGAATGTAAACTTATGTTGGAGAATGGAGATCAAACATCCAGTCAATCTATCTAATCTTCACGATTATAATGTTCAACCCTTAAAGTTGCAGCAAAAAGTAAATAAATCAAATTCAAGCCTCAATTAATTTAAATCCTGAAAAAAAATATTCTTAAATGGGGTAGGCAGAGCACATGAAACACGAAACGCTGTTATGACAAAACGATGATTATTTCATGTCTCGTTGCCACTTTTAGCATATATTTTTGAAGTTTAAAAGTGGTAGGTAGGTATAATATTGACAGGTTGCTAGCCTGTCGCATAAAATTTAAAATGTTTTTTTTTTTCTAGTAATTATACATACATACATAGGGTGAACGCTCCAGTCCCAAACCAGTT
>BHDV01028409.1:0-22866 GCA_005406045.1 Adoxophyes honmai
TAGCCCGAATTTAACGCGTGCGAAGCCGCGGGCAGAAGCTAGTTGTATAATATTTCCTGAAAATTGTCATTATTGTCCTTTTGAGAGACGAAAATTTCATCGCTTTTCAGGTAATTGCACCCTATGTTTTACCCACCTTACGACCCGTACGCAAGTCCCGTTAGTCGGCGCGTTCGCACTTGCAATCGTTTGACATTATGATGCTACGCGGTTGACTAACAACTTGGGCAATGTTTTCAGATATTCGTTACGTTTTTAATGTACCTACTTAAAAATTTGGGGAAAAAATCTTAACAGCGGTTTTCAGGCGCGTATACCTACCCAATCACTGGTTATAATATTTACGGTCATATCCTGCCTGCCACCCTGTAGGTACACATGCGAAGAAACTGACGTTTATATAACACATATAAAGTAAGTAAGTATCTGTAAGTAAAATATGTAAGTGAGATGTGTCGGTGCCAATCCTCATTTTCAGTTAACGTGTTGGCGTTGTGTGGTAACTAATTACAAATAAAATGGATTCTGTTATCAATTTAAAAAGTATACATCCGACTGTACTTCGTAACAAGTCCAAACAACCGCACTCAATGTAATATATCTATTTAAAAACTATTTTCGTATTAAATGGAAATCCAAGAAAAACAAATGCTTCTCCGAATTTATCGGCACGTTGGCAGTTCTAGATAAGCCAGTGAAACTATGCCGTCATCTACGGCCTTAATGCTCTGTAATAGAGATAAGAATTGCTTGCTTCGTGGGATATATGCGCTTGTTATCTGTAACAGAAATATGTCCGCGGTGGCCAAGGAGTAAACAATGTGGTGGAGAAGATAATTTAGGTTGAGCGTTTGCTAATTTAACCTCAATGGTGAACTAATTTGCCAGTTAACTTCTGCGTAATGTCTTTATAATTTTCCTGCCTTCACATTAAGTACTGTCGCCTACGTTAATATCGTAGCCACTCGCCCAAGTTCCATTAATTACACGTGGATGTCTTACGGTGCGCTTGTCGGTCCTTGGTCTCCACTCCAACACTTTTCAACCCCATCGGCCATATACACTTCGTGCAATGTGGCCTGTATATTACCGCTTCAACTTGCAAATCTAATATAAACAGTATCTGCTCTTATTTAGAGAGGACGTGGGATTTCATACCCACTCACGCCCAATGCAAATTAGAATGTTTGCACATTTCATTGAACAATTTTGCTGGTGTATGCCATTGATCCAACCACCAAGTTCGTGGTCACGCTGATAATTACGATTTTAAAAGAATATCTCGATGTCTAAACAATCTATACTCAATATCAACTTTGTAAAATATATTTTATACGTACATTGGTCATCACAAGTACATAATCTCTGTACGTACCACAAACACTTAACTTACACCATCTCTCCAGCACCGTGCCTCATGCGCGGCTTGTTGTTTCACGTTATGATTGACGGTAATTGCGCGCCGACATGTTCAGCAAGTATTTTTGGACACATTCTGTTTTAACAGCTTCGGCATTGTCGCGTTGGCTGACATGTTTAGTGTCGGTTAATCGCTGTGACTAATTCCGGTCGTAAAGCTTCTCCGCTAATTGCTTTGGGTAGTGGTTGGGGGTGGTTCTGAAAAAAAAAAAGATTTTTATATTTTATAATTTTATTCAGCCAGTACGAATCGAATTGCGTCTGAGAACTCCATATGAGCTAATGTTTGGGACTAATCAACTATGATGTAGGAAACTACTATGATCAGAGATTTCCGCAATACAAAATAGATTGCTGATGCATTACCGATATAGACGCTTGAGATGTAACGCCTTCCTCCCGGCTGTCTTATACTCCATACCAGACTGAGCACTGCTGCTTGGCCCAATTCCCTGGTAAAATAGTAAGCTTACAGTGGCTCTATTTTAGAAGGATACGATACATATACTGAAAAACTGACCTAATTAAAACATTATCACGCTAATCCCCTTCATTACCCACATAAATAGTATTTTTTATGTCAATGACAGATTAAATCGTCTTCAAAAGTCGGAGCTGGAGAATAAATGTCTTTGAATTCTAATTAATATTTTAAACGCGAAAATATGTCGGATTGGATAAAGATGTGATTCACATTAAAACTATCCAATGTATGTTATTCGTATAATAAGTCGTATGCATTTTAGTGAAGCTTTAAGAACGCATAGGCTACCCAAGGTAGTACTAATTCTCCATATGACCCCTTATTTTTCTATTTTGATAGCCAAGTGCATACAAAAAAAAACAGAAAATCACCAACCCTATGCAGAAGAAGTCGTGGGTCTGCGACAACCTAACCAGGCCATCAACCAACAAGCAAATCATCACGCACACGGCCTTGCGACGAACCCGGTCGTGCTTGACTCCACGAATGATTACGAGCATTTATATGGGAACAACGATTATGCTAATATTAGTCATTAGACGATCGTGCGCCTGCGACGGGAAGAGGTGAACTCAGGTGATGACTAAGATGCGGGTTTCCATTCGCTCACGGCGCTCGGTTGGCTGAGGAAGTCGTGCTACGAGATTTGCGTTTATAACTCTTGAGTTAGAGCTTGATGTCAATTTTTTTCCATTTTCCGGACAGATAAAAAAAGAAAGAAAGATCTTTATATTATCCTCCTAAGGCCCATGGTCCTACCTATAGGACTAATGTCAAAATAAGTTTGAATTTTACATGAATGACACTAAGCCTCAAATTCAAACGATCAAAATTTGGTGCTGGGCCTTAGGAGGTTAAAACAATTAGACAAAGATAAAAACGTTATTATTGATCTAATCTAAGAAAACAAGATAATTTAATGCTTTGCATGTAATAAAACAAGTATAATCCGACAGGACGATAGGACATTAGTTTAGTATCTTTGGTGTTTTGTAGCTTGTTTTACAATACAAACGAAAGAGAAAGCACTAGTAATATTCGACTAATAGCTTTAAAAGAAACAGGCATCAGATCAAATTATGGTTGCGTCGTCATAGCCCAAAAACTTTATTCGCAACTCCCTAGGCATGCGTTGGCTGCAGCGAGGTAGGTACATAGGTACTATTAGACGACAGCGGGGCCTGCAGGAGTGGCCGGGAAGAATATTTGCGTATCGCTAGGAATTGCTAGCTCGCCCCCGCCAGCACCTCTCATATCCAGGTAGGATTATGTCGGATTACACTCGTACGTTGTCGTGGCCGGTAAGACAGTGGACACGCGCCGCTTTGGCTCAGACACCTGTATTTGAGGACGATCGTACACGAACGCATTACACATGTAATTGTTATTTACATTTATATTATCCATTATTTTATTGCTTGCCGTGCACACTGAAGATCCGTTTATATTTTACACCAGCCGTTGATGATTGGTGATTAGAATTACAATCGTTTAATTGTTATTGATTAGTTATTAAAATGGTGATTTGATTTCGTGTTCGTAATGTTGAAAGGCTAAGGTTTATTGATGTATAGATTTAACAAAGTTTCGCTAAAATGCAATTCACAAATTAAGTTATTCTTGTGTCTTCTGTGACATGACAAAAGTTAAGTGTTAACAGATCAAATGTACTTAGTATGCTTCCCCAACTCCTAGCCTAGCCTGTTCAAACAAATCATACATACATACATACATACTATACATATACTGTATTCCCAAGAGGGGTAGGCAGAGCACGTGAATTCAAAAATCCAGTGCCACGTTTAGCAATTTCAGGGTAACCAGATGGTTAAACGTGGTATTGCAGTGACAGGTTGCTAGCCCATCGCCCACAATACACTAATCCTTTCCCAGAGTCGATTCTTACGACACCCCCGGGAAGAATCGGGGAGGTGCTATTCTAACCCGGCACCACACGGGAACAAATCATAAGTCTCAATTATTATTGTAAACACCTTAACTTTTATCATGTCCACAGAAGACAACACTAAAATAATCGCGAACAACGTAACACCCCCGATCACCCCGCATCGGACACCCAACGCCCCACATCACCCTATCGTAATTTATGCCTTTCTTCCCCGGTGGACTGTCCAGACATGCATAAATAACTGTGTCGGTGTATGGTAATCACATCCTCTCGAGATTTCACACTTTTCACGCGGAATTGTGAAACAAAGTTTGGGTACAAAGTGCCTGTTTAACTGTTATTGATCCTGTAGGGGTTTAGTGGTAATGTGGGGTGTTTGATTCGCGATGTCGTTGGAATGACAAATTGTTTTTACGGGTTAGTATTTTAGTGTTATTTGGCGAGCAGGCGACGTATTTAAATCACATACTTAAGAAGTTTGTATATTTTGTTAGTGGCCTTAAAGAGGTAGCTCGCAGCGCGGTAGAGTAATAAAGAAAAATAAATGAAAATTCCCACTTTATAGTTTACAACCACTTAACAATAAAACGTAGAAGGTGCCTATCACTATTTGAGAATTGGACTTTTGCATTTGTCAATTTAGTTGGTACATGAGATTAAAAAAAAGGACCATAACAATGCCTGTGAAATTTTGTATGGAAAACTATCCAGATTTTTTCCGGTTTAAGTTAGTCCGAAGATGCATCAAGTGTAACCCAAGCGTGTGAGAATCAGTCTTAGTTTGACAAATCACGGATAGGTATAGAAGTTAATCTCCATACAGAGTGCACATAGAAACCGCTCGCAGACTATCTCGGAACACTTCGGACTAACACGAATCTGATTTTTTTTAAAGAGTAGCTAGGTACTGGAATTGTGAAATTGTAACAAGTATCCTAAATGAAATACTTTGAAAGTGTTTCCATTAGCTTACAAAACAAATGTACCTAAGAAAGTGAATTGTAACACTTTAAAATATAAATAATCTTATAAAGTTATAATATTATTATTTATATTTTATAATCTTATAAAATATAAATATAAATAATCTTATCAATTTTGATAAGACGAAGTCTTATCAAAATTGACATATTCAAAAATTTTGATTTCCAGCTCAGGCCCAGATCGCGCGAGGCTTCTGGCTGCAGGAAGGAAGGAATCCGGTGACTGGCTCCACGCCTATCCTTCGGCTAGTATCGGAACCTTCCTGGAGCCAGAAACGTTAAGGATAGCTGTTGGGCTGAGGCTGGGGGTTGCGCTGTGCTCACCACACCGCTGTCCCTGTGGTGCCATCGTCGACCAATCCGGACACCATGGACTTTCCTGCCAAAAGAGCGCAGGCCGCTTTTCACGCCACGCTGCTGTAAATGATATTATCCGCCGGTCCCTTGCCACTGCCAACGTGCCCGCTGTTTTAGAGCCAACAGGCATTGCTCGGGACGATGGCAAGAGACCGGACGGTATGTCTTTGATTCCGTGGAGGATGGGCCGGGTTGTAGTCTGGGACGCAACTTGCGTCGACACCCTGGCCCCATCGCACCTTCACGGAACCACAGTTAAAGCTGGCGCTGCGGCAGAAGCGGCCGAAACAAAAAAAAGGACAAAATATCAGGGTCTCGGTTCTTGCTATAACTTTATAGCTGTAGGAATCGAGACTCTGGGTCCATGGGGTCCCAGCGCGACGTTGTTTTTCAATGAATTGAAAAAGCGCCTGGTCGACGCCACTGGCGACCAACGGGCTGGCAGCTACTTTTCACAAAGAATAAGCATAGCTGTTCAAAGGGGAAACGCTGCCAGCCTTTTGGGCACCATGCCACGGGGACCCTTTTTAGATTTAATTTAGCTTAGGATAAGTTTAGGATAAATTTAGTTATTTTTTATTAATAAGTATATTTCTGTAATTTTTCTTTGTAAATAATTAAAATAATCTTGCATTTCGCCAATGTCGAAATTGTCGCAAAATATGTAATGTCGTAATTTAAGTACCTATAATGACATTAAAGTGAATCAAACAACAAACACAAGTACCACTACCACGAAAGTTTTATGTGCTTACGCCATAATTGTCATCCTTAAAGCTAACGCCGAGCTTAGATATGAAAAGTGTAGTACATACACTTGATTAACTTCAGAAATCTGTAAGTATTTGTAGTGTGGTTTTAATGCCCGTGCATTGTGTCTTTGTCAACCGAACCAATGCTGTCACGAATACTTTTTAGAGGGTGAAAGGAACTGATTTATTTATTGCCTCACTGAATAATTTAGTTCGAACATGTAGTGTTTAGGGTGGCAAAGGGTGAGTCTAATTGGGTTTAGATACAGTGGTTTGTGTTGTTCGTTGGACTTAACTTTTTTAAGTTTTAATAGTAGGTATACATACATCACGCCTGCATTCCATAACGTGGTAGGCAGAGCACATGAAACAACACATAGTCAAAACCATGACTACTTTGCGTTACACACCCTCCTTTAACATAGTTTTCGGTTTAAATACGTAACTCAATATTGATGACGGAAAAAGTCAATCAGCAATGAGTTAAAATTGTAATACGGAAGTAAACGCACACTCAAAAAAATAGTCTTAATTGATAACTTTTACTTTATCGTCGATAAATATCGCGATAAATCAATAAAATCCCAACCGAACTGATTTATTCGACGTCTATAAACGTTGACTGCGAACTAGCTGACACTCGTTTTCGCTCAGCTTAATGGCTACATTTGAAACAAACGACTCTGATCATCGAAAGTTTACAATTATGTATCGATATTTCAAACTGAAACACGTTTTTGGTATCCAGTTTGGAGAGCTTCAAGTAGCTTCTGATACATTGCGGTGTCGAATTACTAAAGGTCTAAGTAGTCTACGTGACAACGCTGCAATGTAATTGCACTTTTTTGGGATGTGTCGCTTAATTTCTCATGAACTGTCGATGTTCAAATGTTAAATTCTTCTTTATTTATTGCTGGTCGGATCTTTAGATTGCAATCTCACATTTGTGTGATCTTCTCTATAAAATTAAGTGTTTGGTTTAGGCTATCAATCTAGATGGCTAGTGATTACGTATGGCGAATACTACTTACATAGATTTTAACTACGGAGAACAACATCAATATAGGGACTTATGTCATAAATTAAAACATCAAAGTATGGATATTTAACTATAATAAATATTCACTTAGTAATTACATACAGTTATTTATTTTCTTTATTAAAAATAACATTGAAAACAGAATAAAAGTGGATATAATGGTTTGTACATCAGGTTGAATGTTCGGTCGTATGATTCCCTTCATTATTCACAATTTAACCAGATTTTTTGAGAAAACTAAACATTGAGTGCGTTAGTGTAGCGTTTAGTGTGTGTAATTAATGAATATGCACAACATGCACAATATGAAGTCATATTCTTAAGTCATATTTTTGACACACACTGAGCGACACACTAATTCTATCAATTACTTTTAAAAATCTGGTAGAATAAGTCATGAGAATAATGATGGCGGTTAATATGCTTAATTATTCACCCATCAACATACCGATTTGTCCTCAAATAATGCGGCAAAGTTTCAACCATCACAAACAAAAAACGTTTCAGCGTTGTACTAATGTGTATCCAATACCGTATCCCCAACTACCTCCTATTTACGCTCAACGCATGGGAACACCATGAAAGTTGCGCGATACAATGAATAATTTATGATTGCCTTAGCGAAGACCGTGTTCAAATCACATATTGATCATCTAATCATCTGTCCGTGCATTGATTAACATGAGTCGATCACACCCTCTGACCCCATACTTGACAAATGACTTTTAAGAAATTTAAGTCGCATTGAAGATCGAGGCTTTAACTTACGACGAAGTTGCAACCTTAGGACATGAGGATAGGAGTGATGTTGGAATGGGAGATGGATGTTATGAAATAGGGTACGAAGGGTCACCTGTCGTTGGGCTTGAAGATATTATTTATGTGATAATGTTTTGCTTTTCATGGCCGTTATTACAGTCACAGCGGAAAAAGGGAACATTTAATTAAACGTCTGTTCTTATCATGAAGATGACGCGTCTTTAAGCCGGACTCGGTTGGACAAAGAGTGACCTTTCCAACAAAACGGCCGTAATCAAAAGGGACTGTGATTGAGAAATTCAATCAAACACCGTCACCTGGCAATAGCTTTTCAATCTTCCCACAGCCGAGATAAAAATCCAATACTAGAGACAATTCTCACTTAAAAGGTCCCTAATAAAAAAGCTTGTCCGGCGCGGGACGATAAAACAACTCGTATATCATCTATCAATCTAACATGGTACAAACAGCGGGGGACTCTATTTAAAAAGACCTCGTTCCTACCAAGACACTATTAAACACAGTGCTACACAGTGCTCAAGAGCTGCTTTCCAAAGTCATCGACGTGCAACTGAACGTAGCGAGATGGGATAGTTGGAAAACTCACTTCGACAAATAGAATGAGACGCCTACGACATCTTAAACGCAAAAAACAATTACGTTCATGACATCGCGTGGTTTTTATGGTACAATCTTGATCTGGTGTTTCGACATTGAATGACAGTATTAATTTCATTTTCGATTGCATGGCGTAAGTTCATGGGATGACTTGGAGTCACGAGGAGGTGGAAAAAATAAGTGAAGTAGTTGGAGTGTAATCATGACGATCATGACAGTGTAAAAAGATGGACCTTTGGCTTGGGAAGAGTACTTTGACGGGTATAGAGTTAAGTGACCCGTGTGTAGATGGCTAGTTTTCTCTGACAAGCTTCTAAATGCTTGACTAAAGATTTTTAAAGGAACCTCGTTCCTCTATATTGATAAACAGATTCATTTAAAAATTTACAAAAATTCACACAATCATGCTTACTTTCCCAAATAGGGCAGGTAAATGAGGTAACAGTCATAGTGACAGGTTACTAGTCTGTCGCCTGGAGCATACCTGAACTTTCCTTAGTCACCTCTTACGACGTCCACGAAAGAAATTGAGAGATATTATTCTAACCGGACACCACGTAGAGAACATTTTCATTGAGCTAAAAACAGCCCAATTTTTCGAAAAAATATAGGGATGTGTCTAACACGACTTGTGTTAGAAGTCTGGATGTAAAGAACTGAAGATCAAGCTTTAGAATAAGCTTGCCCCGATATAGGTATCCCTATTCAGCAAAAGACTACCCAGCAAACATTTTGAGGTCGAGTAGACGTTTTGGTCTCAACTTTAAGTTGTTTAGTATAGTCGTATAAAGGTCGTAAGAACGTTTACTCGACGCAAAAAGGGCCCATTTTATTCAACTTTAAGTCGTATAAGTTTCGTGTAAGCGTCGTATAAATACCTTTTTAGTCGCATAATCGTCATATAGTCGTCGGCGATTAGTGTCCGACCGAAGCTTCGGCTTCGGCTTCGGCTTCGGCCACCTTCGGCCAAACCTTCGGCTTCGGCCAAAATTTGGCCGAAGCTTTGGCCGAAGCCGAAGGTTTGTAAATTGTGATTTGAAATTGAACGAACGATGCCAGAGCGAGACGGATAGTGCGCAGCGCTTAGCAGAACAGCGTTTCGCCGACCCGATCGCATTGCTTGCAGTTAATCTTATAAAAAATAACTGACAAAACATAACATAACAACATAGTCACACTTGATTTCGAAACGAAAACTGCAGAAAATTTACTGCTGTTTTTTTTTACTATTTGCAAATTCTCTCATTTCTTTGGGTCAACACACCTTCGGCTTCGGCTTCGGCTTCGGCCGAAGGTTTTCATGAAAGCCGATTAATCGGCTTCGGCTTCGGCTTCGGCCGAAATTGTACCTTCGGTCGGACACTATCGGCGATTTGGCTTCAAATCACATAAAAATAGCGCTTGCGACGTTTATTCGACATTTTGTAGAGTAGTGGTGCCTAATATGATTTTTATATAATGTAATGGTTGTGTTATTGTCGCGTAAAGATGATGTGATGTGACTCCTGATAAGTATAGAATTTTCGTTCGATGTTGACTTGACTTAATTTGATTTGGAAATATTTGCAGCCGCCATGTTTTAATACAAGTAATATATTTGGATATTTGAGATGAAACAACCATATTCACCAACTGGAAATTACTGTGCACTTAAGTTTACTGATGAATGTGAAGTAATTTTGTATCAAAATTTTTAAGCGCTTTTAATTTTCTTAAGTATTAATATATTTTTATTAAAAATTTATTACGTTTATGCGTTATATGACCACTATATGACTTCCCGACCTATAATCTGTGTGTTCAAAATGGAAATGGTCGCCATGATAGTCGGTTTAGGGTTCAATAATGAAATAATTAAACGTCTGCACGCGTATTTTCTCTCTTGCACTCGTATTCAAAAAGCAGTGTTTTCTGTTGATCGCAATAACTGATAACATAAGTGTTGGTTCGGACAGTTCAGACCGATACAAACCCAAAATAATATTTTTGTTTTTAGATGAACCGTAAAACGATCTACAATTATGCGGATATTGATTAGTCATACTTTTTAAAAGCGTCCTTGAATCGAAAAGGAAGCAATCCAAGATATGCAAGACATTATTTTTTTAGAGTGCCGTACCGTACCGAAAGGGTGAAAGATTTCACTGTCTGTCTGTCCGTCTGTCACCAGGCGGTATCTCAAGAACGGTAAAAGATATTATGTATTTTTGTTGCCACTACAACAACAAATACTAAAATTAAAATAATAATAATTAAGTTGGGCTCCCATACAAAAAACACTAAATTTTGGCCGTTTTTAGTGGTCACCATCCTGCGAGCTGTATCTTAATAACCGTGATAGCTAGGCAGTTGAAATTTTTACGTGTTTGTATTGTCACTACAACAACAAATACTAAAAACAAAATAATAATAATTAAGCGGGGCTTCCATGAAAAAAAAGGGTTTTTTTTACTGTTTTGGTACGAAACTTATCGTGCGCGAGTCCCACTCGCACTTGGCCGATTTCTAATGCTGCATACATGTGGCAAAATCAATAGTCCACTTTTTAAAATCATCCTCTGCAGTCATAAATTTCGGTTAAAGTGCTTTCTTTGCAACAATTAACATTATATTCACTTTTGGACTGTGAATTACTATCAAATTCGAAAAATGAGAAAGAGTCCTAAAAAGCAAATGAACTGCAGGGCATAGCCGCGAAAGCACTGAGCGGTTCACATAAAGGACTTACTAAATATGTGTAGCATTTGCATTTAATTGTGATACGGAACCATTTTCATTTTTGTCCCTGTCAGCTTGAACTCTCGATTTATCATCGCTTTTAACTTTCAAAAGGGTGGAAGTCACATAAATGTAGAATTTAAGACCTTAACAGGAGTATTAATGAAATAGTGGTCGTATTATCGTGTTTGTGTTACTCGAGGACGTATAAACGTTGAACTAGTAACATTTAATCAACATTTATATAACGGTCAAAAGTACGACGTTTATACAATTGTTGTTCGAGTAACAGTTGTATAAAAGAGAATTTCATAACGAAATTAACACTTACTCGACATTTATACGACGGAAACGTTTACACGACGAAAACGTCATATAAAGTATGTTTTATAGACGTCATCGTAGACACCATTATACGACAGTCGTATAAAAAGTCGAAAGAACGTCTATACGAAGTTATTATACGACAAAAAGTGTATATGACTATTCGGACGTATAATGCACTATTACTTGACGAAGAGTTAGAAAAGGTACTGTAATACAACTTCTATTTAACTAGAGGTCTTATAAACGTTTCATTATACAACCAAAATGTTTGCTGGGTAGTCTAGCGCTAAAAATTACACAACGGAAAAAACGGGCAACATACAATATTTACTGAATCGTCGAAAAATGTATGTTCGCGCATAACTTCCGATCTACTGCGCTAAATTGGATGGTTTTCAGGCAAGGTTACAAGGTAAAAAAAAGATAAAATATAAGTTTAAAAACAAAGCCCAATATACAATAGTGGGTAAAAGTGACAAGTCGTTAAGTTGTTTATCCAATGAAATGCCAACTCCAAAAAAACATTATATAACCTTTTTTTTTAAATAAAAACGTAAAAAAAACTGCAGTTGGCTGGGTCAGCTATTCTTAAATAAAAAAAAAGGTAAGACTTACTTGCCTACATACCAGACAGACTGCAAGCAAAACCGCTGTCACAGTCTAAAACCCGCATATCATCGTGAGGTGACATCGCCTACTGACGGCTCCAATCAATCGCCATCGGCCGTAAACGACTCGAGATAGACCACGTCCGACTTGGCTTGTTTCTAATTATTTCAGATATGTCAAAGTAAGGGAAGTCCAAGTTATAAGCGGCAGCGATTAAGGAAGCGTTAGAACAAATTCGTTCGATTTTTCCATGAAAGCTACTATAAAGTAGCTGGTATCAGGGGAAAAGAAGTACCTACAGAGTTTTAAAAGTAAAGAAGAATTACAGTAAAATACGTTTGGTCACATAAATATACCCGAAGTCCTACATGTTTTACCGTATGATCTACAAATTCTCCAAACATCAAACCAAAAAAAAATGGACTCTTATCAATAATTTCAGTAAACTAAGATTTAAACGATTATGCTACGAGATCTGAAATAATCATAGTTTTAACTATGTAATGTTTCGCTGGCTCTGCTTGCCCTATTTGGCAATACAGGCGTGATGTTTACACATGTGAAAAATATTACAAATCGCTTGCGTCTCAAGACTTGATCGGCAACCGGCGCCTGCGCCCGCGTCACAGCGAAGCTAAAGCGGCCCGGTTCCCACCGCTTGCACTACGTCACCATTACTACGAGTTCTCAGTGACCACACTCACTAGCGACAGCGTAAGCGATTTCCAGCCTCGGCCAAGTCTTGAGCTTCCTTGAATTTTCCATAGAAAAGCAAAATAAAATAGATACACTGGCGTCTTTATATCGAGATCAGATCGACGTGATTCGGGACAATTCGTGATCCATCATTAAGAGAAACGCACTGCTACTATTACTACTATTCTAACTACTACCCACTTTGTCGCCATCGCATTCACTAATATTATCAGAAGTCGGGTTTTGACACTTGGACACAACACTATAACATCTTCGTCAAGGCATACCGATCACAGATGTTTTATTTTTATGTTTAAGAAAAGTGAAACGTAATAAGTAGTTGTTTTTTTTTGTTTTGCTATTACCACCATTTCATTTTTGCTATGGTCAATTATATTTGCATTGCTAGCTTTGAATGATAAACCAGAAAACACGTGTCTTATATTTTTTCACAATCTAACTGACTAAAAATATAATGATATATTTCACAATCCCTATTTCGGTGAAGGAAAAATTTTAACAGCGTCGCCTAGCGGTCGCTCGTGGAAATGAAAATCTCCATACAAATAGTCCACGATGTCACTTGCGAGTACAGTCATCGCAAACTCATGGTAATGGTAAAGATCCCGCCAATTAGTCATCAAACCTATGCCTGCATGTCAGATACAAATTGTCTTGCCAGCAATTTGGCGATTTGGTAAGCGTTAGTAGATTCGTTTTTAAAATTTTAATGCGCAAGTGGGAATAAAACAATGTAAAGAAGAATATGTGCTAGGAAACTTTGGCTACGGCAAAAGAAGCAAAAATGGACAAAGACTGGTTGAATTCTTATTAGAACACAATCTAACCTTCCTAAATAGCAAATTCAAGAAAAACAAAGACAACAAGTGGACCTGGATCTCTCCAGGCGGGAACCATAGAAACGAAATTGATTATATTATAAGCAGCCACCCAAATCTATTTACAAACACAGCAGTTATATCAAAATTAAACTTTAATACTGATCACCGTATGGTACGGGCATCACTCAAGACTAAACCACCCAAAGGATCCAGAAAGTTTGCTATACATGACACATACCCAGCATGCACTGAACCCAACAAAACAATGGAGAATGCCTTGTCAATACTTAGCAGAGAACTATCAGAAACCGAAATAATAGATATAAAAATGAGTTACAACAAACTGCAAAACAAAATTACATGTCAAAGAGACCAAAAAAGAACACAACATAAATACAGTTTAAGTAATTCAACACTACAACTTATAAAAGAAAGGAAAAGTTTACTTGATCGTAAAATAAGGAAACAGAACATCCAAAAAATAACTGACATAAGTAAAAAAATCAAAGAAGGCATAAAAAAAGATAGGAAAGTCAAAAGGTTGCAAACCCTAGAAAAACATATAGCGAGGACAGGAGGAACTAGAAAAGCTCTAAAAGAACTCAGAGAATCAAACCAATGGATCCCGAAATTGACAAACAACCACAAAAACGTAACAAGCCGAAAGAACATTAATAGAGTGGCTACAAAGTTCTACCGCAATCTGTACTCCAACCAAGACAACACTACACATGTAAGTAAAGAAACACTAAGTAGTGATCTGCTCTTGGTAAATCCAGAACCTGACATATTACCCAGTGAAACTAGGAAAACCATACTAAGCCAAAAGTTAGACAAAGCACCAGGTCCTGATAAAATCACAAATGAACTACTGAGAGGAACCGTAGAAGAACTGGTCCCCATTTTAACCAAAATCTTCAATGGCATCCTGAGATCGGGACAGGTTCCAGAACAATGGGAGACATCCCACATCATTCTCATACATAAGAAAGGCCAAAAAGACGACATAGGGAACTACAGACCAATAAGTCTAATGTCTAATATATATAAAATCTTCTCCAAAATTATTTTAAACCGAATAAGCAACATACTTGATGAAAACCAACCGAAGGAACAAGCTGGCTTTAGAAAAGACTTCTCGACAATAGATCATATCCACACAGTCAAGCAAATTATGGAAAAATACAATGAATACAACAAACCGCTATATATGGCTTTTATCGATTATTCTAAGGCATTTGACAGCATTAGTCACACAACCATATGGGAAAGCTTACGTAATCAGGGAATCCCGACAGTGTACATAAACACCATTAAAAAAAAATATTCCAACAGTAAGGCAAGAGTACAACTTGAAACCCTGGGTGAGACGTTCCAAGTAAAAAGAGGCGTCAGACAGGGAGACCCAATGTCCCCAAAGCTGTTCTCGGCCGTGCTGGAAAACATATTTCGAAAGCTAATTTGGGACCAACATGGATTAAATATAGATGGTCAAAAATTAAACCATCTTAGATTCGCTGACGATATTGTTTTGTTTGAAGAACAACCAGGGATCCTGGAAAAAATGATACAAGAGCTAAATAAAGAGAGTGAGAAAGTGGGCTTATCTATGAATATAAACAAGACGAAACTATTAACAAATTCAAATAAATATGAAATAAAAATTAACAACCAACCTGTTGAATATGTAGATGAATATATATATTTAGGACAAATCATCTCACATACAGACACAACTACAAAAGAAATCAAAAGACGAATAGCCAACGGATGGAAAAGATATTGGTCACTGAAGGAGATCATGAAATCCACAGATCTTAGTATTGGTATCAAAAGGAAGGTCTTCAATACCTGCGTTCTTCCATGTATTACATATGGGTGTGAAACCTGGTCTCTTACGAAACATCACAGAAACATGCTGGAACATTGCCAAAGAGCTATGGAACGAAGTATGATAGGTGTAAAAAAAGAAGATAAGATACGAAACACCGTCATAAGAAGCAAGACAAAGGTCACAGACATACTTACTAGAATAGTTTGAAATGGAGATGGACTGGGCACATGTTGCGCGGTACACGGGAGAAGTGGAGCAACATCATAACAGACTGGTACCCTAGGGATGGGAGAAGGAACAGAGGAAGACAAAGTAAGAGATGGGAAGATGAACTAAAACTGACGGCAGGCCCAAGGTGGAGAAGGGTTGCTAGAGACAGATTACAATGGAAATTGTTAGAGGAGGCCTTTGCCAAGAGGCACACTGAACTCAGAGATATTTTGTAAATAAAGAGATAACGAAGATACAAAGATAGAAGATAGAAGTTCAGGATGAGAGGCTTATTATATTATAGTAGATTCGTTAGAAGCTGGGTAAAGGAGTGTGATTGATTGGCGTTTCGTACCTCTAGTACTGTGGCCTTTTTTTTTTGAAGAATCGATAATGTGTGCCCCATTCGAAAAGTAATTAGTAATCCACTTGGTTACGTTCCCGTGTGGTGTCGGGTTAGGACAGCACCTCCCCCTTTCTTCCCGTGGGTGTCGTAAGAATCGACTCTGGGAAAGGGTTAGTGTATTGTGGGCGATGGGCTAGCAACCTGTCACTGCAATATCACGTTTAACCATCTGGTTACCCTGAAATTGGTAAACGTGGCACTGGATTTTTGAATTAATGTGTTCTGCCTACCCCTCTTGGTATGTATGTATGTTGTTTACGTTTTTGGCGTCTATTTACGTTATGCTACTAAGATAACTTTGTTGTGACGATGCTAAATCATTTTGGCATTTAAACCAACCGGCTTAGGACAGCAATGCGCGAGACTCACGCGCGACATATACTACACCTGTCACTATCTACTAGAGACGTCAGAATTGACAGACAGTCTAGTCCAGGGCTCACCAAATGGCGGACCGCGGTCCGCATACGGACCGCCGACCCATTGTTTGCGGACCGAAAAAATATACCTTCATTCATCTTCAGGATTTAAAGTCAGTAGTTTGCACCAATTCCACTCCAAACTTCAGACAGAAAAAAAAATGTAATTTTTCTCATTGATATTAATTATGTAAATTATAATACCTTTATAATTTCCGTAATTACCTTTGTTCAATTTTTTTTTATTAAATGTGTGAAATTTTATTTCTTAAAATGGACCCCGAGCGAAACTAATTGGTGACTCTAGTCTATCCCGTGCGCAATTTGACTCGTGTGAGCTACCATGTTAACTTCGCGTATCGCTTTTGTCTGTAAAAATAAATGCACGAACGTATCATCACCACTTAAAATTTTGTCAAATTTATTACCGACCACTATACTATCTACAGTTTCCTCAACATTACCGGTTTCGATTTAACTCTCAATTAAAAAAAACAGATTAGTTGTTTGTTTAAACCTGTAAATTCATCACTTTCGCGATTTAGTCTAAATCCTCGAATTAAATCGCTCTTCACTCTTTTAATTTAAATTCTCACGAACAAACCAAAACGTTGCAAGCAAAAGGTCTTAACGGAACACAACTTCCAAATACTTCTAACACTTCGGAATCAGAAGTCAGTAGACGCCGTCTCGTACAGGTTGATATTAACAAATTTGTCACGGGTACCAGTTCAAGACAGGTGGTTTTAAAACCAACTTCTAATGTTTTACCGTCAATATCAAAACCAGTTCTTGTTTGCTCGTTAATAGAGGTGTTTATGAGTTTATCAGCAGCAAATACATCTTGGTTAACATTGGGACACATGTCACTGTGCCGTGGGCCCATGTTGTGACGGATTGTGGTAGAAATCGATCGTTTATTACGTCTAATTTGGTCGATAAAAGATTAAAGGTGTTTATAGACTTTCACTGATGGGCAGGTGTCAAATTAAAGAGAAATAATTATAATTCACAAGCCGCGGAGTCGGTTAGGGGAAATTTACGGCGACGGGAAATGATGTCACGTGCGTTTAAACTGGACTTGAAACATTCATGGTTTATTTACTCGCAGTTTTGACGCTGTATAAAAATTTAGTACCGTCTTGCAACTCGGGGGTAACTTATTGTTAGTTTAAGACTTTTCCTTTTTGATTCCCTTAACGTATTATCTCTAGAATGACAAGGATCTTTGTGGCACTATACTCGTAAAGATATTGAGCCTTGTTGAATTACAAGAAGTAAATTTTTAGGTTTGTCGGGGATTCTGCTATCTGATAAAGACATGGTTCACATTGACTATTCTTAAGATCTTTAATTGGGGTTATATTTTATATTAAATGCCAAGATACAGAACACTCCTGACCCACCGCAGAACATCATCAAAGTAAAATGTAATAAAGATTTCGAATGTCACTATGACGTTATTGTAGATGGGTTCTTCGGTGGGTCAGGAAGCAATTGGTTCACTCGTTCTTTATTTTATGTACCGTTAGCAACCTGCCACTATTGTACTATTTACTGTACCGGCTTGCTTTGCATTTTACTACTTACTGTTTGTCGTACTATTAACTGGATATCATGCATTAGCATAAAAGTAAATAAAATTTTGATTATTCCTACGATCATCCTTACTCCATCGTTCTTCCAATAATTACTCAAAACGAAACGTTATTCAATTATTTTTGCCGTCACCTCCTACAGCCATCCGAAGGTCTAAATGTCAACAAGTGGGTGTAAGCCTACGACAAACAAATTTAATTACGACAAAACGACATGTCCCCATACATCTATTTTTAAAAACTGTGTCCGTGACCAATCGTTAATTAAATTAATTACGGTGTTTGATTAAATGGATTTGTATGTTGGAAGCAATTCAGGGTTCCATAGTTTTATATAAAACTTCAAACATTTTTTTCGCGGGATCGCTAAATAGGAAGTTTTCTTGTAAATAACTGTGGAACGTCGTGAAGCCGTGTGGTGTCGCGTTTAGAATAACAACTCTCCATTTCTCGCTTGCAAGTCGTAAGAAGTAACTAAGGAAATAGGTTATGGAATATTTTAGACGACGGGCTAGCAACCGGACACTTAATTTTTACCGTAAATTTATTCTGAAAGTGGCTCCAGACGCAGAATAGACATCATGGTTGTGTGTGGTTGTGTCTATATAGCTTTGTATATGCTTGTAGGTGAGTCTACCGTGTTGGGGATTATTTGACACTTAAGATATTATTGTTTCTTTCTATTTGCAATCTGCACATTTAAAGACAGCTGCGAGAATGTATCTGGTGTAGAAACGCGAATAGCAGGGGAATAATAATGGCATAAGAAGTGTAGAATAATTCCGTGTATGTTTATCCACCTTTCAGATTTCACCCATTTTTAAACAAATTATGTAAGTTGCTGTCTTATGTAACAAACTAATTTCTTTAGTAAATATTTGACATAAAAATTACAAGTAACTGTTTAAAATTAATTTAATTATTTTTACAACGTCCAACGTAATTCACCCGAGATTTAGAAAAGGTCATAGGTACCAATTATAAAGAGTAATTTGCATAGGAAACGTATTATATGTATTACGACGACGTATAATTGGTGTTTATACGCCATAATTTTCCGTGTTTGGTGAAAAAATGTGATAAAAGACATATTTTTTTGGGACAGTGGGTGTGACCCATCGCTATTTGGAAACACGTATTTTGTTCGCGAAATGAAATAACGGTTAACTATTAATATCTTTGTTACAAATACATACATCACGCCTGTATTCTCTAATGTTTCTAGCATACTTTTCAAGTTTTAAGCTGGCAAGTATTATAGTGATAGGTTGCTAGCTTGTTGCCTAAAATAAACCTTTAGGCTCAATAGCGGAGCGCAGTTTCAGTGTCATGAGAATTTCAACTTTATTTTCATTACAATAAGACTTATTATCGCATGAGAAACTCTAACGATGCGCGCGGATGCCCGCGAATCCGCGGGAATTCCAGCGCATTCCATAAACAAAGCCGTGCGCGACTGCGCGAGCTGTCCCGGGAATGCCCGAGGATGCTCGAGTAGTCGCGACGGCCGCTGTCAGTACATATGTCGATATGTCAATAATTATGTAAATTCCAGCGACTTCCTACGCATTTCAGCGGCTTCTCGAGCAGTCGCAGGAATCCTCGCGCATTCTCCACGGAGCGGGTCGCTGCGCTACGCCGCGCTGCGCTGCTCTTCTGGTGTGAATTGAGCCTTACCTATTTCCTTAGTCGCCTCTTGCGATACCCATATAAGAAATGGATGAAACAATGGAATGGATGGAAATGGATTTGTAACTTTACTTCCTAACAGTAGGTAGATACCTAATTGTTAAAAGTTTCATTCAAATAATAATATTATATTCATTGAAGGGAAAAATAAAACTAAAATAAACACTTATCGAAAACGTTGTTTTTTACTTTATGATTAACTAAGTAAGTAAGAAGCTTCTTAATACGTGTGAATACAAACCAACGAACCTCTAACCTAAGTGGTCTTCAAGCAAGGCGCCCTCACAGTACGATACGTTCTTAGTAGGTTTACTTATTTTGTGTTTACCTACATATTGCATGGCTTTTAAACTAAAAGCGATCTATTTTCCGACATTAGGTAAATACAAAGCATTTTCAAGTACTTTTTATTCATATTTATTATGTACGCGGGACTTAATCACGGTTTAATCGATTTACTTTTTATTGTACAAAAGTCCAAAAACAGCTTGTACAGAAACAACTGATTAAGTATGTTTTTTGCTGACCTTCAAGCAATTTACAAAACATGTGAAATACGTATATAAAATACAATACCCCGTGTGGTGCCGGGTTAGAATTGCACCTCCCCCTTTCTTCCCGTGGGTGTCGTAAGAGTCGACTCTGGGAAAGGGTTAGGCTTGAAACAGTGCTCGACCGACGGTCAGCGCTGACCGTCGGTCGAGCACTATTTCAAGCCTAAATCGAATCCAAATTACGCGCGTACCGTCAGCGTAGCTGTGTGCGCGTTCAAGACTTGCATAGATATTGCTACGCCGACCGACGGTCAGCGCTGACCGTCGGTCGAGCACTGTTTCAAGCCTTAGTGTATTGTGAGCGATGGGCTAGCAACCTGTCACTGCAATATCACGTTTAACCATCTGGTTACCCTGAAATTGCTAAACGTGGCACTGGATTTTTGAATCCATGTGCTCTGCCTACCCCTCTTGGGGATACAGGCGCACAGTGTTGCGGCGGTAGGAAAAAAACGAAAAAAAAAAATGTAGGTAGATCAAATACAAACATTATTTATTGAACTTATGTTAATAATGTATCATATCGATACCTCCTACGTATACTGGTACACGTGCAAAATCGTAACTTTACAGGAGAGCTGTTTAAAGGTTCCAACATCCGTAACTTTCTCATTTGATGACATAAGCTTTCAAAATTTCGGATTAAGTAAACAAAAATAGTTTTACTTTTTTCTGCATTTATACAATTTCGTAATTGTCTGTAGTTTTTGAGAAAAATGTAGATATACCAGTATACGCCACTTTTGCGTGTTGTGTTGGTGTGGTATACTGATATAACTACCACTTGTGCTAGTATACGTGTATTACTTCCATTACCGATTTAATGATATTTTTATAATGTTCGAATGAAATACTACACTGACTTAGAATTTAAAGGTAGACAGACGTTTTTTTAACAGTTACTTAGGGTAACGTTCACAAATTATCATAGGAAGGTTCCTATGATAATTTGTGAACGTTTTAATCACTTGTATCAGTATACGTTGAATTTAATGTATCTCTTGCGACAGTTTTATCACTATACGGCTAGTAATACTTAAAAATATCACACAAAATTAAAAAAAATGTATGAATGCATTAGCTCGCATGGACATGTTTTTAATGTTTTTATCATGAAAAACAAATTTCACAGTGGTAGTTTGATATAAGTTGCACCCTTTTCTTGCTATTAAATAAATGAAATAAATATTGGGACTAATAAAATTGAGATTTTTTTTTCAGTGTTTCTAACTATCGTAATTTCCATTATATATTTGACATGCATCATGCACATGTTTCATTTGATCGTGCTAATCTTTTTTAATTTTGGAAAACTTACAGCCGCCCCACTGATGAAAAGGTGTTTAATTTATGCCATTCTTTACAATTTAGTTTTCGTGACTCAAAATAAATCCTGATTTAACATCGCGGGCTCTCCTATTGTAATTTAAGAGACGTAGAAGATGTTTAATATTACACAACATTCGATTCCATAGTTACTGTCTGTCATCATTACTGACTTAACTAGTACTACTGTCAAAACTATTTTTTTATTAATTTGTTCTTGGACCATTGTTGCTAAACGTGGCACTGGATTTTTGAATTCATGTGCTCTGCCTACCCCTCTTGGGAATACAGGCGTGAGAATATGTATGTGTTCTTGGAATTTTAATATGTACTTAGTGCCCAAATAAGTTGATGCAAAAAAATATCATACTTAATTTGTCAATACTTTTAAACATAAACATAAGTTACATAACGCTTTCAAATTATTAAAGAAACATTTAGTACTTGAGCTAAATACAATTGTTAAATAAAACCCAGACAAAAGGCCTGTTTCATAGGTAAGGTCCTTATATCATATGATCCTTATATGATATGATGAATAATTTAGTAAGAATACGTAGTCCTTAAACTCGCTTAATAATATTATTAAATTATTACTAAGGTAAAATCAAAGGTCATAATGAGTTACATTTAACTTTGACCCTTTATTTCCTTCAATATGTAAATAACAGTTACTATAAATCACAAAAAAATCCCTTTAACGTAACTTAATTTCAGTGTAATTACTTTGACCTAATATCAAATGGCAAAATAATATCAAATTAGTTTCATAATTTATCAAATCATACAAAAATTTGCTAAAACGGACTTTCTCCGTGTAGTCGTTTATTGTTAAACTAAATAAACGGTTCGCTTTTTAATTGAAAACGAAAACCTATATAAAACGTACATTAACTTACTTTTACTTAATATTTGCAAGGCACAACAAAGATAATTTTGATCAAATATTAAACAAAAAAAATTTAATGAATGAGTTTGAAAATCGACACAAAAAAGGCTTCACAAAATAAACTCTTTTTATCAAAACATTGAAAACTTGCCAATTTTATAAAATAAACTTAACTTGTTCCTTGTAACTCGATTATATTCATAATGCATATTAAAAAAAAATAGACGCTCTACTGAATTTGATGAATCATAAAACTTTGTTGCCACGAAGCGTTACTGAAATGCAAATAAAATTCTGATTCTACATATGTATAAAGTTTTATTTATATTTCCACGAGAACTTCGTTTTCATCACGTAGGTAGACATTCAACTCCTGGAGGTCATGAAAATTCAGAAAAAAATGCAAGATAAGCATTAATTAAGAATTTT
>BHDV01028409.1:29625-52714 GCA_005406045.1 Adoxophyes honmai
CATACCCTGAAATTGCTAGACGTGGCACTGAATTTTTGAATTCATGTGCTCTGCCTACCCCTTTTGGGAATACAGGCGTGAGAATGTATGTATGTATGTAAAGCATTATTGTTTATATAATATATGTATGTATGCCATTATTGTTTTTTCTTATTTGCGATTCTGCATAATAATCTCCGCTACAAACTAAAGGAGATCTCACGAAACGTGACATAGACAAAACCATGATTATGACCATATCACGCTTCGCAGCAATTTCTAGCATAGTTTTAGGTTTGCAAAGATGGAAGAGGTAGAATAGTGACAGGTTGCCAGCCTTACGACATCCACGGAAGAAATGGAGAGGTGCTATTCTATTCCGAAACCACACGATAATATTGGCATAAGTGTCGAATAATGTAAACACAGCCATGATTTGACAAGTAACCGAAACCGGTAGCTTCTTTAAGCTGACAACCCTATCCGCTGATGACAATCGCGGGTAATCAGTAAACACGACGTATGACGTCACGATCGTGCAGATGCAGCCTTCACGCTTGTCAACCTATTGCGAGAGCTTCGATTTTTTTTAATCCGAAACGTCAGTGGCGGTCACTCGGGCCGTGTGAAGATTGTCAATGTCATTAATGACATGTCGTTTGTTAGCTTAATAACGTTAATAACACTTCTTTTCCGTGGTGCTTTTTGATTCGTATTTTTTAGACATAGGGCAGGAGTACCGGCCACCTTAGCGCCATTTTTGGCCAGCTGCCATTTTAATTAATTAACAAAACAACACAATACTAAAACCATATTTTTATTATATTTCCATCAATTCATTTGAAATTGAATCGAAATTTTATTGTTTTGTTACTATAAATTTTGTTTTAATGCTTTTTTAAACAAAAAATGGCCACAAACTGTACCTACAGTAGCTACAAACGGTACTCCTGCCCTACATTCATTCACGCCTTCGTTTTAAAATGAGGTAGCCAGAGCACACGAAAGGTGACATAAACAATAATGAGGACACGGGGGAAACCATTGCCGAGTGAGACAGTGAAATGAATCAATTTCATCAATCAAGACAGTCTCATCGTACTTCTAAAAGAGCTATTTGCTAAAGTACAAAACAAACAAATGGAGCAAGCAGAGCACACGGAACACTACATAGACATAATCATGACTATTTCACGTTTTGTGGCTACTTCTAGCATATTTTTTTAGGTTTTGAGTCAGCAGGTATAAGAGTAACAGGAAGCAAGGCTGTCGTCTCAAATATACTTCAACCTGCCTCTTTAGTCACCCCTTAAGTCCACGGAAGAAATGGAGAGGTGTTATTCTTAACCTGACACGGCACTTAAGGAAGGATAACTTATCAGGTTAAACCTATTTTTTGGGAAAACTTACCTACAAAAAACGATACTAAAATTAATTTTTCGTTAACTTTCGATGATGAGGTACGTCACTATCATAGAATTGCAACAAACAGGCAACGCTGGAAATGTCATTTTAGTATAATGCGATTAAAAAAAAGACTAATCTTTTTAATTCTTTCTCCCAATTCTTTCCACTGACGGACTTACAATGGACCTAAGAAAACTTACATAACTTTTCTTGCTGTGTTTAGTGTAACGGCAATTTTCACGCACCAATATGACTCAACCAGAAGTGCCAAACGTGATGAAAGCTTTAATATAGGTCGACTATACTTTTCTCAGCACCTAAACTAAAAACTAGTGCAGTTCTCACCCAATCAACACCCACCCATTAAATCTTATGGCAAACAATATTCCGTGCCATTACAAATTTGTTTACAACAGGCGGCCAACTTTGGAACCTTTAAAACTGCGTACGAAATCGTCCGTTGCTGCGATACTAGCGCCATTTTGAGCTGCAAAAATAATTTGGTAATCTATAACAAAGTTTCGAAAACTCCAGCGCATCGGAACAAACGACCAAAGACAATGAGTAGCGCTATGAATCATAGACAAAACTACTTTAACTTTGCGCCTCGTTTATTTAGATTTCTATTGGAGGTAACTTCTTGTTTATTTTGTCGGCGATGTTTGGAAATATTTTGCTAATGGCCGAGCCCCAGTTTTGAAATTTCGAGATGTAGCTTAAATAGACGTTATCAATCAAATGTTTGTTTTGCGAGACAAGTGAATGTTAAAGCCGACATCGTCGCGAACTCTATTGTTTTTCAAATAAAGGAGTCTGCATTTAGGCGTTTGAGGGTTTTTGCACAACATGAAGTAACGAGTATGATTAAACTATTAGTTCGAAGTGTCAACGAACATTAGGGTCAGTTAATTTCTTTTTGGTTTACTAATCCTTACAGGAGACAACAGTGATATAATTGGATGGAAAATAAAAGATCAAACTTTGTTTTACACACAGGAGATTGTGCTATAAAAATATGATAACTGTTACGTTTTCTAGTAAAAGGATGTCATTATCCAGATCGCAACAGTAGGGCAAAACAATGGACTAGTAAACAAATTAAAGTGATTAAAAATACTTTTGCCAAGTCGATTTGTTTGCTTTGGTTGTTGATACGACACGTTCCTTTACGCCTAATGTCAAACTTTCAGTCACCTTACGTCATGTTTCTTCTTAAAATAATAAAAGTTCATAGTTTCATAAAAAAGGGGACAGTTCCATTCTTCGAGGTTAACTCCAGTAACAAAAACGAGTAAAAATAAAACCACTAATCATTTTATACCGCATCAACCTCCGTCATTGAAATTTTGAGGTCAAACGAAAGTAACATTTTGTGTCCAACGTCACTTAAGTCATTATCTTAAGTGAATCATTTGTCATCTCTTATTGTTTACGTAATCCATGACAATGGGTTGCATTCTAATGTAATACTGCTACTGGATAAATCAATTTGTCTACGTTTATCAGATAACCCGTATTACGCAGATTAAGTATGTCAAAATAGTTTGATTTGACAGATTTTGCTGAGCGGGGTCGGGTTTGGAATAAAACCTCTCCGTTTCTTCTGTGGATGTTATAAGAGGTGTCAAAGGAAATAGGTGAAGGTACATTTTAGGTAACAGACTAGTAACCTGTCACCATTATTAAGTTAAAAGTCATAGTATTGTCTATGTTGTGTTTCGTGTGCTCTGCCTACCCCATTTGGGAAACAAGCGAGATATACAGGGTGTCCCAAAGTTATGGGACATGAAGGGGAAGTACCTTAAATATCGTAGATAGCGTATTTTGCTCAAAGAAGACTTTATCTTATTTTTAAAAGTTAGTAATTCTGCATTCATAGATTTTCTAAAAGATACTTGCTTCGTCTGGGAATCGAACCGACTAAAATGTCAAAAAAAATAACATCCTGTTTTTATGATGCCAATCGAAAGAATAGCTAAAAAAATATAACTCTGTTTTAGTAACATAGTATTTTAAAAGAAAGGAACAACGTGAAATTAATCAGTTTTATCAAATTAAAAACATACATGAAACTGTCGTAGTCAATTAAGTGGGTATTTTTGTGTAAATTAAATTAATGAAATGCTCAAAATGTGATCCCTCTTGTCTTACACAAACCGCCGATCTTTTAATGAGTCTGCTGCCTGTTGATCCTCGGATACGTTAAATTTTGGGGATACGTAAAAGATATGCTATGCAAAAAGCGATACAAGAACGTGGGCGAGTTACAAGCAGAATTGTGCCATATCACATCGAGTGATCACCATAAAATTATTAGAAAATCAACAGGCAGCGGACTCATTAAAAGATTGACGATTTAAATCAGACAAGAGGGATCACATTTTGAGCATTTAATTAATTTAATTTACACAAAAATACCCACTTAATTGACTACGACAGTTTCATGTATGTTTTTAATTTGATTAAACTGATTAATTTCACGTTGTTCCTTTCTTTTAAAATACTATGTTACTTAAGCAGAGTCATTATTTTTTAGCTATTCTTTCGATTGGCATCATAAAAACAGGATGTTTTTTTTTTGACATTTTAGTCGGTTCGATTCCCAGACGAAGCAAGTAATTTATAGAAAATCTATGAATGCAGAATTACTAACTTTTAAAAATAAGATAAAGTCTTCTTTGAGCAAAATACGCTATCTACGATATTTAAGGTACTTCCCCTTCATGTCCCATAACTTTGGGACACCCTGTAGATGTAGGTATGTATGTAGTAAATAGTCTCAAATCAGCCGTGTATCATTAGACAACATTGTAACAAAAAAACACTGAAACGCCTCTGCCAGGCTAGATTTGTCAATTTCTCGAATCCAAATACTGTATTATAAAAATAATAGGCTTACTTTTTAGTTATTAAGTTTTATAGATATCATAGCTGTACCTACGTAGCTTGATAATAATAACTTTTGTTTTATTTTATAAAAATCATCTTGGCCTTGAAACTCTCACTGCAAAGGTCATGCACTTCGCTATCGACGTCCGCGGAGCACAACAAAAATAGATAACGGAACAAACTATTGTAATAAGCACTAAATAAATTTATCTTTAGAATCTCTATTTTAGTAACGCAAATTAAAAGCAGTAAAAAAATTAACTGTTTTCGTGTTCAAGCGAAGATTAAGTAAAACATTTTTTTTTATTCAAATCGCTTGTATAATTAAAAATGCAAAGTCCTTTTACCTATGACGTCTCTCGCGACCGAATTCCAGTTCCTCACTTTTATTTATATCACTCGTATGTTATTTCTCTATTTCTTCCATGAATATCGTAAGAGACGACTAAGGAAATAGGTTAAGGTATGCCTTAGGTGCTAACAACCTATAACTACTATATCTCATTCATCAATGTTTCTATCTTAAATCATGCTAAAAATAGATACGAAATTTTAAAAAGTCTCAGTTTTAGCTATGTAACGTTTCATGTGCTCTGCCTACACCATTTGGTAATACGGACACGATGTATGTTTGTATTTTAATATCATATGCGGTGAATGCATGTTGGTTATCATTCCATATTTGCACAAGTGACAAATGAGTCATGTTCCTAAGGTAAACCATAAATGGTAGTGTGAATGGTAAACCCGAGGTGAAAATCATAAGTACCTGGTAATTTCTGGGCGACACCAACACGCTCTATCACAGTAATGAAGTTTTAGATAACTTAGCATTAGAGGTGATCTTAGTATGATAGTTAAACGTGGATATTAATATTGAATAACTTTTGATGCTGTGTGGTGTCGATTTAGAATAATACCTCTCCATTTCTTCCATGGATGTCGTAAGAGGTGACTGAGGAAATAGGTTTAGGTGTGATTTAGGCGACAGGCTAGCAACCTGTCATTATTTTATCTCTTCCGTCTGTTTTTGAACCTAAAAAAATATTAATTAAAAATTAAAAAAACCCCCGACGAGCCCCAACTCGATGGCTTTACTGAACGTGTAACATTCTCATCACACCTAACAAATGACCTGATGACCTTGAAGATCTGAACCGATTTCCACCAAACATAGCTAAGAACACTCTCGACGGATATAGCTTTCGACCAAAAAACCGCATTAAAATCGGATCATCCGTTTGGGAGCTACGATGCCACAGACAGACACATACACATTTACACACACACACACACACACACACAGACAAGTCAAACTTATAACACCCCGTCGTTTTTGCGTCGGGGGTTCATTATGCTAAAAGTTCGTTAAATAGCCATGATTTTGACTATGTAAAGTTTCATGTGCTCTGCCTACCTCATTTGGGCATAGGCATGATTGCCTGCACGTATGTAAACTTAGGTAAGAGGTATTACCTCTAATAAATATTGTCACTATATTCTGCCTCTTCCATCTTTGCAAACCTAAAACTATGCCAGAAGTGGCTGCGAAACGTGAAATAGTCGTAATCATGGATTTGTCTATGTCACGTTTCGTGTGTTCTGCCTACCCCATTTGGGAATATAGGCATGATTGTATGTATGTATGTTAACTTAGATAAGAGGTATCAGTGACAGATTGCAACCCCGTCGCTTAAAGAACGCCATAATCTTATCCTTAGTCACCTCTTACGGTACCCACGGAAGAAATCCCCAAAAGTCTCAATCCTATACGTCCCACTGCAGGGCACAGGCCTCCTCTCAGTATTAGAGGGCTTGGGCTATAGTTCCCACGCGGGCCCAGTGCGGATTGGGAACTTCACACACAACATTGAATTGCTTCGTCGCTGTGTCCAGGTTTCCTCACGATGTTTTCCTTCACCGAATAGCTCGTGGTAAATATCAAATTCGATATCGCACATAAATTCCGAAAAATTCAGCGGTGCGAGCCCGGGGTTTGAACTGACGACCCTCTGCTTGAGAGGCCACAGATCGAACCGCTGGGCTACCACGGCTTTTTGGAAGAAATAGAGAGGAATGATTCCCTATACCGATAAGTTTAATATCCAGCATGTCCACACAATGCAAGCATAGTCAAGCGAAGTTGTGAATGGATTCGCGAGGCGTGGGCTTCCAACAAGCCGTCAAGTGGTCGCTGTTACAACACTAGCGCAGTGACTCATAGATGACACTGCGCTTTCGGAGCTATCGGCAATGTTGTTTTATGTCAATAGTCTGTTGACATTCGGGACTTCCTTGACTTGGGGCTTTGGAGTGGTCTGTGTAGAGGTTTAGTTTTGTCGCCTGTAGGTGTTTTTTGGTGTTGGATACTCGCGGAAATATTACTGTCGTTATCTAAAACTGTATCCCTTTTTTTTAATACAGAAATATCAGTTTTTTTCTCCGATTTTTGATTTGTATGGATCTATCAGAATCAAAAGCACAATCGATTAAATATTCGGTGAAAATGTGTTTAAAAGTCAATTTTGTTACTTTCATATTTTTTTTATAAAAAAGTGGAAACACTTTTTGACAGCATTAAAATCGATACTGCTTTACCCTACTCCTAAAATTCCCCATTTAAAGTTTGTATGAACATAACTGTGCCGTGTAGTTTTGGATTCAGAACGACACTTCTTAACTTCTTCCGTGGTTTTCGGAAGGGGCAACTGAAGAATAGGTTAAGGTATTTTTTAGGAGGATGGCTAGCAACCTGTAACAATAATAAGTATATCTAATCTAAAATCTTAAATATCATGCCTTAAGTAGCTACGAAATGTGAAAATAGCCATTCTTTTAACTAACGTACGCGTGATCTGCCTACCTCTGTAAATACAGGCGAGATGTAAATACAAGTTAATTTAACCGTCCACTAATGCTACAAAGATTTGCCTCCGAGTGCATCAAACATTACCAGTGACCTTATTCGAAGCATTAGCCGTAACTTTATTTATGCCATTCCAAACGTTACTCCAATTACAGCACACGCGAATAAAAATAGGCAATTTGACCATAAATCACGACACATGACGAAACTGAGACAAAAACGTCTCACGAAAGCCTGTGACCAAGGGGCACAATCAGGCAGTTGGAGCTCTAAATGAACTGGAGATGTCGTGTGGATTGTTTTCTGCGTATCTGTGTATTCGATCTGGCAAATTTAACTTAATATCCTCTCTAACATCACAAAGAGTATTTATTTATTGGATACTTCTATGTATTTATGTCAAATTGTCAAATCACTTACATCGTTTAAACTATCTTATGAGTTCAGTTAGAGCATTGGGTTATGTTTTGAAATAAAATGACTATCTGCTAAGTTTCTTGCATCTCGTTCTTCTTGACAATGATGGTACTTTTAGGAGCCTATTTGCATAAACTAGGGTTTTTTTTTGTAAGAGCTAGTTTTTGTCACAAATGATCTCAACGGTGTATATTACGACGTCGTACAAATGTGCATTGTTTAAGAAGTAATGAAAACTTTTACACACATAAAAAACCCCTCCGAACTGGATAAAAACTAAAATGTTGTACTCTTTTTTACTTCGCCAACATAATTACAATACTTACTCTCTGTCAAAAAGTACATACAAAATAGTCAACCAAACATTGTTTATCGCATGCATCATCCGCTGTCCACTCGGTTACGACTCCATTTGGTTTAATACTCCGAGTCGTAATTGTGCCAATCGCCTTGCGCCTCGGGACACTATTAACATTAGAATCAAGTCAAATAAAGCTAGCGATGAGTCGTTAGGTGTAGATCAGACGAGATACCGTTGATTGTTGTTAGCCGATGTTTATGTACAAAGATATAGGCATGTTGATAGGCTACATGGTGTTCCAAATGGTAGATATGACATATATCTAGTTATGAACCTGAGAACGATTAAAGACGCTTTATTCTTACAGAGAAACAAAAAGACGAAATACATGAAATTTGATACAAACTACAACAAGGATTATAATCCTAAATAGGCTGTTTCCTGCAATGAATTAGCTAGATTTTCATTTTTAAATTTAGCTACACCGGGTTTCATAAGTACTAACAATTTTCATACTTCCGTGTTTTTCGCTACAGTCATATGTTAGTATTTTCGCTCTTGAGGTCAATGTAATGTTACTTTTGTAGACTTTGCTAAATCTACTTCTAACCAATTATTGCGTTTACTAGAAGTCCATCGTCCAGTTTCATTAATTTCATTCCCGGCAGAACTCACATAACAAATAGCACACGTCAAAATATTCAAATGCAGTTGTAACTCATTAAAGTGTCCACAATATTGATCTTGTCTTTATTTTATCCAATCTCATCTATTGATCTGTTTTTTATGCGAGAAGTCTTATTGGCAAGTGGTACAAAAAACTTGATAAAGATTTAAATGTGTTATACGATTTAATTTAAAATAAACGGTTCCCACGGATCGTGATTCGGTGATGTGACCGTCCTCGAGTGAATAGACTACGTTTCTTGCCTTCAAAAACAAAACAACGCTGAAGTGCGCTGACCTGGGTTAGATACTAAATCCGTGTTAACGTTGCGCCTAGTCTTAGATGCTACTTCTAAGTCTAAAGTCTAAATCTAAAATTCAAGCCAGATTGGCTTGAGATTTGGGTAATGTTATGTCGTCTATGTAGGTAAATACACGTGGCATCGGGTTTAGAATAACACTTCTCCAAATCTTCTCTGGATATTGTAAGAGACGACTAAGAAAATAGTATAAGTATTAACGTTACTGGCTAGCAACATGTCAATATTATACTTCTTCCTTGTTTGTTTGAGCCCGGAACGAGGCGCGAAATGTTCATGTTTTGTGTGGTCTGCCTGCCCTACGGAGATTGGTTCTTAAAGTAAGTATGTACGTCTATCTGAAGGTTAGACGAGGAACACCTCTCGGTAATTCTTGGCTGGTAACAGTTAGCGTGGAAAGAAATGGAGAGGGCAATGCTCCGGGTCTACGTGATTGAATCAGAAATGAGGAGATCCGTAGACGAAAAGTCACTAATATAGCCCACCATATTATCTAATTAATGAGGCAATTGGCAGGCTACATTATGCAGAGCAGATTGCCAATGGGGTCGAAAAGTACTCGTGTGATTCACGGACCAGGAGGCGCTGCGTGGGATGTCCAGCTAAAATATGAACAGTCAACCTTGTAAAAGTCGCAGGAAGATGATGGATGCAGGTGGCTTCTAACATTTGGAAGTCCAAAGGGGAGGCCTATGTTTATCAGTTTAGACGTTCTATGACTGAGATGATGATTATGAACAGTTTGCGTCCCGCCAATGCTAATCACAATTTCAAAGTACTTTTCAAAGTTAAATATTAACACCAGCTATTATAGTAATCACCGAAATCTATCATTATCGTGACACTTCCCACTCTGCGCTCACCTTGACCTATGCGCGACGGTCGTGCGGTAAGGATGCTGTATTATTGACAAAATAATGCCTACATTCTAGTCTGCAACTCTCATCAAGGATTTTGGGTTCAAATAGTTTTTGCATTAATGTACTTGCAACTTGCTATACAATTTTCGTGGTGGTTCAGATGAATGATCTAATCTAAGCAATGGACCCACTCAGTCATTTGCCCACTTGCTTTAGTCTTTTATGTTTAAAAATAAATAAATAAAATCCTTTACATTATTATTAACTTAGGCAAAGTTGATCTTAATAGCAAGTCTATATCTTTTAACCTGCTTGCAAATAAGTATGCCAAGTCTTTTGACACAAGATGAGTTATTAAAATTATTGCCATTCTTGAACAGGAAAATGTTACAAACAATTGTTGCAGCCACTAAATCTGGGTAGACGACATCAAATCGTAACCAAGATATTTCCCAACTGAAGACAATTGAAGCCCATCTGTATCTAAATGTAAGCACCATAGCTGTCATTCTTTATTTGGGTAAATGCGATATACTGCAATATGCCGCTTAACCTGACAGTTATCTGACAGAATGTTGGCAAGATTGACTTTAACAGTCATTTTGGTTGTAAAATTTTAGCACCGCGCCTACGTTTGATATTTAATATCACCGTTGACTAAGATTCGGTGTGGATACGCCTTTTGGCACACTGCGGAAATGCTTGAATGAGTACTGTGCCTATTAAATTTGTATGATGATTGTCTAAATTCAATATGGTGGCATTTACTTATTTTACATACACACGTTCGTACTTAGGTACAAAATGCTTCTATTCCTGCCTATTTTACGTTTTGTAGCCATATCTAGGGGATTTTTTAGATTAAAACCTTTAATCTAAGAAGAGACCAATAGCATTGTTAGACTGTCGTCTAAAAAATATCTTAGGTTAATAATACCGTCAATACCGTTAATAAGTGGAGTGGAAATTGGAGATAGTTTCGAATTAATATCACTTGTGGAGTATTAAGTAAGTAAGTAAACACTTTATTGTACAAAAGGAAAAAAACACAAAAAACAAAAATTAAATACAAATGAAATGGCGAAGTACAAAGGCGGATCTCTTACAGCCAACCTTTGAGAGGCAGAGAGGAAACGAAATTATTGAGAACGACAAAAAGAGAGGATACAATAAAATAATATGAGTAGGTATTATATCTCATAATTCATTAAAATTCTGTGTGGTGTCGGGATAGTATAATGACACCTGGATGTCGTAAGAGGCAGCTAAGGAAATGTGTTTAGGTATTATGCTTTAGGTGGCAGGCTAGCATTCCGTCACTATTGCACCTCTTCCATCTGTTTTTAACCTAAAATTTTGCTAGAAGCAGCTGTCAAGCCTGAAATAGTCATGATTTTGTCTAAGTAAGGTTTTACGTACTCTGCCTACCCCATTTGGGAATACGGTCGTCATTGTAAAAAATCCACATAAAAGTTGTTTATGCGCTTTTTATTTTTTTCCTTTCTTTCTTAACCAATAAATACTTTTTAGCATTCGACAAGTCTTGATCGTTCAGTCTTTACGCATGTCCTTCCATCGTCATGAAGTCTACAACCATAACCAATGCATTAACAAACCATTTGCAATTTAATACATTTTAGTTCCGTATGACCAAAACAATTGTGGGAGAATTAAGTGCCATTTATGTTGAGGAAAACGAATATTATTGTGTCAATAAAAAATTTAAAAACGACCTTAGCTGTATTGTTTAATTTAATGCACTTCCAAAGATTTCCCTTTTAGCTAAAACGTTTGGATTAATTTGTCCTTCAGCTGGTATTATTTTTTATTTATTATTATTTATTGTTCTTGTAACAAATGATACATACTTAACTGTTAAGTACATCGTCCCTCAAAACTGTTTACACAGTTTGACTGTGGGATCCTTTATTTTTACATTATCAATTTTTAGTTTGAGTACTTACATTATATTATATTAAGTATATTAAATTAAATTATTAAATTAGTTCCAGGTAATGTTCGAACAAGACTTTCCTAAATTTATTTAAATTGTCCTCCTTTCTAATAGCTGCAGGTAGAGCGTTAAGCAAGTACGGTAGTCGCTTTTTAACAAGCCTGTCCCCATAGTAATTGCTTACTCTGAGGACTGCGTATTTACCTGCAGCTACTGACCTGGTACCATGCTTTTGGCTCAATTGTGATAGATTACTCTCTTGATTGCTGTGCTGGTTAATTAAAAATGTATATTTGTGTCTTAGGGTTGCCGGTAGAATTTTGCATATTTTGAATAACTTATAATAATCATTTTTATATCTATTTCTAGTTTTATTGTTTACTAATAGTTTGAGGAATCTAATTTGCAATTTTTCAAGTTTTTCCAAGTTTGTTTTAAAGGTGAGGCCATAGCAATCCAGAGAGTAACCTATTATTGATTCGACAAGTGATATATAAATACATTTTAGGGTGCTTAAGGGTACTCTATATCTTAGATGATAAAATCTACCAAGTAGGATTCTTAATTTACTACAAATGTACTCTATATGAGATGACCATGAAAAATTTTCATCTATTTTCATGCCAAGGTAGGTTATACATTTGACACGCTCTATTGGCTCACACTGACATGGGGCTGAGGCACCATGGAAACAGGAGAAGTCATGCGTAATTATCGTAGGCTCTGGATAACAAGATAGATTTAAGTTTGGTGAGCGTAGAATCAGCAACTTAGTTTTATCTGCGTTTAAAACAATTCCGTTATCGTGTGACCACCTGACGACTGCGTCGACGTCCCGCTGCACCTCGCGGCAGACGCCGTCCAGGTCGGCGGCGGCGCCGGCGCGCAGCACGCACAGGTCGTCGGCGAACATGTGCGGCGAGCAGTGCCGCAGCACGCCGCACAGGCTGTTGACGTGCAGCAGGTAGCACACGGGCCCGCAGCCCGAGCCCTGCGGCACGCCGCAGCGCACGGCTTGCTCGTCGCTCATGGTCTCCGCCACCCGCACGCGGTAGGAGCGCGCGGTGAGGTAGTCGCCAAACCACTGGTTCAGCGGCTCGCTCACCCCGCACTCCCTCATGGCGTCAAGGAGCATGTCCGTTTCCAGGGTGTCGAATGCCTTCCGAAAGTCGAAAAATACAGCTATTACAACTTTTTTATCTGCTAAATAACCATTGATTTCGCTGGTAAAATTTGTTAGTAACGTATTTGTACTTTTTCCTTTTTGGAAACCATGTTGACACTCGTTTAGTATATTATTCTTATGTAAATATGCACCTAGTTGATTAACTACGCACTTTTCGATCACCTTGTCTACGCTAGAGAGTATTGCTATTTGCCTATAGTTAGAATATGATTTACAATCACCTTTTTTATGTATTGGGCGTACTATTGCTTGCTTGAGATCTTTTGGGAAACAAGATTTACTTACGGACATATTAACTAACTTAGCTAAGACAGGACTTATTTTATCACAAACCGTTTTCAGGTCGCACATGCGTATATGATCGCAGCCGGGGGACTTTTTGGAATTCATGTTTTTAATGACTCTCGTCATGGTGTGACTACTCACCGGCTGCCATCGCATACACACGTCCGCCTCTTTAACGTACTCTTTTCTATCCAACCATTTGTCTTTACACTTATGTTTAATGAGATCAATTTCATTAGAAAAGGTTGTAGCAAACCCATTACATATATCTTTAGTGCTACCTAGTGTTTTCATATTATTAAGTATTACTGAATCTAACGACTTTTTGTCGTTTCCTAACATAGTATTGACTTTTTCCCATATTTTTTTTATATTATTATTACAGTCTAATATACTCTTCTTATCATAATCACTTTTTGTCTTTGATATCATTTTAAAACATTTATTTCTGTATTTTGTATATTCTAATCGCTTTAACATATTTTTTGGTTCATTACTCCATATAACAAATAGTCTATCTCTCTCTTTTATGGCATGTTTTATCTTAGAATTAATCCAGCCTTTGTTATCTCTTTTTTTACTTACATTAACAAGCTTATAACAGTCATTATATATGTTATTAAATAGGTTGTGGAGCGCATTATACAATTCGTTGGGGCATTCAATAGATAGCAATTCGTCAAAGTTAGTATCAAGTAATTTTTCTCTCACTAATCTATTATCAAGCACGCGTTTAGTTTAGTTTTTCCTACTTTACTTTGGATACAAGTTAAAGTGGTAATAGGCTAAGGGCATTTGTCACGCTATCCGTACCAATATATAAATGTGAAAGTGTGTTTGTTTGTTTGTTTGTTTGTTTGTTTGTTTGTACAAACTTGTTTGTCCGTCTTTCACGGCTAAACGGAGCGATGGATTGACGTGATTTTTGAAGTAGAGATAGTTTAGGACATGGAGAGTGACATAGGCTACCTTTTGTCTCTTCAAAACCCCCCATTCCCCTAAAGTGAGGGGTGGAAGTTTTTAATGTACAAAGCTATAAATTGGTATGTGTGGTATCTCTTCCGTGATACCCCGAATTTAACGCGAGCGGAGCCGCGGGCAAAAGCTAGTTTCCAATAAATCGACTATTAGGCCAATCTATCTTTCGTATCTTAGCCTTACTTGAGATAGAAAGTGACATGTCGCCCGTTTATTGGACGTAATATTACTATGACTACTAATGTAAGTCAAATCGTCTGTAGTTCTCTCACGCTTATCACGCCTGTTTTCCCAAAATGAGTAGGCAGAGCACACGAAATACAGTCAAAACTGTGACTATATTCCACGTAGCCTCTTTTGGATATTTTTAGCCTATAAGTTATTATTTACATGTAGATCTAGAGTATGTTTAGTATGGTGGATGAGAAATAGTGTGAAATTTTCTTTTTTAGCATAAAAGTGTTAATCAGTTAGTTCTTATCAATAAATTATCTCCGCGATTCGCGTACATCCTAACAGTAAGTAACCGACCATCAAACCTGGGCAGGAAACAACGGTAAGTATTTAAAAATTTGCCACAATAATGTCGTATTACTACGTTCCCACACGGCAAGTATCCGTTGAACGGTAAGGAATTGGAACTGTGAGAATTTTGGCGATCGTCTTTCAACTTTTGCATTGATTATTAAAAGAGTTCATCGTCTGTATATAATAATGATATAGTTATTTTATTTAATAGCTATGCGGTGTCGGGTTTCGAATAACACCTCTCTATTTTTTCCGTGGATGTCGTAAGAGGCGACGAAGGAAATAGGTTTAATTATATTTTTGGCGACATGCTAGCAACCTGTCACTAGCTGTAGCTAGATGTAGCTACGAATCGTGAAATTGTGGTTTTTGTCCTTGTAGCGCTGGCGTTCACTATTGCAGATGTAGCTACGAATCGTGAAATTGTGGTTTTTGTCCGTGTGGCGTTACGTATGCTCTGGCTACCCCATTAGGGAATACAGGTGTGGTGTATGTCTGTATGTAGGTAGTCATGTCTCATGTTATGACGAGAGCGATCAATGTGTATGTGAAAAGTGATGCGAATGTTAAAGGCTGTACCTTAAATCCTCAAGATAAAAAATTGTATAATTTTCTCAAGCAAAACAACTAAATGACACAGAGTAGAAAATTTCACGGCATCTCAAGCAAACAACCAGATACGAAAATCGGCGCCGTTCCTAAACCATGTTGCGTAAAGACACAGGGTGTTCAAATTTGTCACAAGCCATACCGGTTACGACCTGACGTGTCGGTATAAATTATCGGTATTTATGGCGTTGCGATTTATTGCGATTGCATAGTTATCGTGGGCTAATTGTTTGTTGAGGCTGGTTGTTTACTATGGGAACTGGAATTGACATTTGGTGAGAAGTTGGGTGTAGCTAGTGTTGAGCGAAGATTTTGATTGGTGTTGTTTTAGTCTCTTAAGGAAACTGTGTAATAATTATGTTAGTTATGAGATCGTTTTCATTGTAACTATACATGCTTACATTTGCTTTAGGACAACGCTTGAGGGATGGGTAGATCCAAAATATACACATATTATCAAGCCTATATTCTCAAATAGGGTATTCAGAGTACACGAAACGTAGCCATGTTTAGCATAATTTTAAGTTTAATCATAAATGAAAGAGGTGTGATAGTGGCAGGTTGCTAACCTGTCGTCTAAACTAAAACATACCTCTTTCCTCGGTCGCCTCTTACTAAATCCGTGGAAGAAATGGAGAGGTGTTATTCTTACCCGACACCACGCAGGTACACACTTATATTCATCATTCAAATATGAGCCAAGCGGTACTCGAACCCAAGACCTCAAGCTTCATAATCAAATCCAACCACTAAAATAATGTTCGAAAGTCCCAAAGAAAATGCAACAGCGGCTTTTATCTCTTTGCCACGCAACGATGTCAAAGTACTAATTCCCACCGTCCGTTTCCATTAACTTTTTTGGCAAAATTCATGGAAAATAACGTTGCAGAAACACGATTTCAACAGCCATAACATTGGCGTCTTCAATAAGAGTTTTAGTTGATGTGACAAATTCGTAATGCAGCCACAACGCAACAGTTGTAAAAGTTCGCATCCTCAATCAAGTTGGATGGACATGTTTTTTAGGGTTACTTGCCTTAAAAATATAATCTACATACTTCACCTCTGTAATCCCAAATGTGGGCAGAGTGAATTTTTTAAGTTTTATATTGAGTTGAGAGGTGCAAAAGTGACAGGTAGTTGTCGAATAAAATATACCTTAATAAGTTACAATAATATACCACCCCGTTATACCGCTCTTACTAATTCAAGGAAATCTGATTGTTGCTCTTTTATTTATTTTAGGGTTTCGAATAGCAACCTCAAACTTTGATTTTCTCGAAATTAATCTCATACCAGAGGAGGTCCTTTCCTCAATTTCGGTACGCTCTATCTCGTGAACGTCAGGCGGTATACGTCCTACTACAGGATACAGGCCTCGTCACAGTATGAGAGGGCTTGGGCTATAGTTCCCACGCGAGCCTAGTGCGGATTGGAAACTTCTCACGCTACTTTGAATTACTTCGTCGCTGTGTGTAGGTTCTTTCACGATGTTTTCCTTCACGGAATTGCAGTTTTAGGTCGTATGCGTTCAAGTCGTCCCGCTGTCTCTTTCTCGACTTGTCATAACATAATATAAGACTCTTAGCATAACAGCGCGAGGCGCGAGTAGAGATACGCGCGAGATAGACTATTACCTGTCACTGTCTAACTAGAGACGTCAGAAAGTAACGTGTAGGCTGTCCCGCGCGTGAGGCGACTAGAGCGTGTTGCCGTGCTAAGCCTACAGCCTCGAGTCACTACACAAAGTATTAAAGTATTACTTTTAAAGTATTCCATATACAGAACCTTCACATCCACACATCCACTTTTTGCCTCGCCTGATGTGACAAATTTGTAATGCAACGTGGAATCAGTCGCGCCCATGAGAAATTCGGCTCAGCCTCCAACTGTTATTGCTGACATTAATATTGTAAGATTTGACACGAACTCGTTGGCTGCCAGACGATTGGTTGTTATTGTAGGCTGCGGAGGTCCAAGGTGTAAGAGAGAGGCGGACGCGGAGCGGGAGCGGGTATCAATGGTGAGATCAGGTTTCATTAGGCGATGTGGCTATGCAATGAAGAATCCGTTACATTTACATGTGAATGGTTAAACTTTGAACCTCCTATATGTGAGGAGTGGTAGGTATAGGTTATTTACATGCATGTTTAATTATGTTTATCTCACGTATTTTATGCTATTGAAATAATGTGTATTTTTAGATTTAAGCAATTTGTAAAATATGTGTGTCGAAGTTTGTGTCCGATTCAGGTGCAGTTTGTTGAGGTTTTTTGGCAAATATGATTTCTATATTATTTTATGTCGTTTTTTTTAGCTATGTGCTTGAACATGAAGTATAAGTAATGACCTAGTTGACGTAGTAACATTACAGTTGTGTATAAAATTCAGTATTTTCTTTATTTAAATAACGGAGAGACTCGGTGAAGAGGTTTAGTTATTTGATCGGATATTTAAGTTTATTGCATGCAATTTAATTTTAAGAAACTAAAGTAGGTATCTAGGTAAACGCTTGTAACTTGGACCGTCCCATAAAAATCGACTCTCCCACGGCTATTACAGCAAGTGCTTTATCCGAGTGCTAATTGCATCGCGTTTTTGCCAATATTCGCGGTTTTACAAAAAAAAACTTTGTACCCTTCATCTTGTGTCGATTATTGAATGATAACTTTTGGCTTTTGAGTTCTTCTGGGTTTGGGGCGGGTAGTACAGCGTCATTCTTACGGAAATCGATTTGTTTTAATGCGATCGAATTATTGTACGATTAGATATGAATGAACAAAAAATGGGTGTGTTTGGTGTTAAGCGCTTAGCTTGTGTATAGCTTTTAGTGTCTTAGGTGGCCTACTCTTGTGATTCAGTATCGTTAATAAACCACGGTTAGCTAACGTTCATTTGTTTATTTTCCGTACAGCAAAAAATGAAAACTAGCGCCAGCCTAATACCATAGAGTTTCCATGAGGTCGCGCCGGCAGAGTTTACTTAAACTGTGTAGGGAACCCTTCTGGATTTAGTGATTTGTATAAAAAAGCACGAAAAAACGAAGAGTAAAAAAAGTAACCCTAATAAACACTGCGACCTGTTTCTCTCTATTCATGAATTACGTGACAATTAAACTGTTTTCGATAAGTATAGCTTTTGATAATTAATAATCTTGTATCCATAGATTTGTAATATGGCTTTAGCTATAAATTACTTTAGTTATCTGCGTGTTAATGTGGAAAAGATACACAAAAAATCACATAATTTTATTTTAAACTTCTATATCACTCATTTCTATATCAGCCCCCTTAGCACGATAGGGCGCGAGTAGAGATACGCGCGACATAGACAATACCTGTCACTGTCTAACCAGACACGTCAGAAAGTGACAGGTAGACTATCCCGCGCGCGACGCGACTAGAGCGTATCTTCGTGCTAAGCCTACAGAGCACTGTTTTTCCAAATTTTTGTTTATGATTATATTAAATTCATAATTTAATTTAATGTCATCGCCTATTTTTTTCCTCTATCTTACAACTCATCCTGTCAACGATTAAGTAAAACAACCCATCCCGCGACTCAGTCTGACATTTATTATCGCAAACCGTTTGATCTCGCAAACATTTCACTGTTGGCAAACTTCTTTACCTTTTTGTTATGTCAAAGCATACTTGATCCGCTCAGTTAAATAAATTGTACGGTTATCGTTAGTGGCGTTTAGGGGAAATCCACGGAAAAGCTGCGAGAGCAAATATTTGAGAAGTTCGGACGCCACCGCACCTGTGGTCGCCCTTGTATTGTCCTTTCGGGGAAGTTTTAGAGCTGATAATACCCGCAGAGTATTTTTTTGGTAGGTTTTGTAATAGTTAACAGAATGGACTTTGTTAAAAAAAGTAATGGGAAGAGCAGAGAACTTTACACAGAAAACAATTTCAAAATAAAAATACTTGATAAACTGTTCAGATTACGTCTACTGTAAGTACTATTGTACCTATTTTATCTAACTTAAGGGGCAGCGCAGACGACAGACTTTTGTGCGATCGAGTCTGCGGAGCAATAAAAACTCTGAATGGAAACTGTCAGCGCGCCATTCAGAAATTTTATTGCTCCGCAGACTCGATCGCACAAAAGTCTGTCGTCTGCGCGGCGCCTAAATCCTAGAAACATCTTAAAAGCGGCTACAGGATGTCATGGTCATGATTCAATGTGGACACAGTTTAAGGGTGAGGTCAGCCTACCTCATTTGGGAATGCACAAGTGATGTATGTTTGTATATTAGGTTTTTTGAAGATGCAATAATGATCTATTGGAAACACCAAATGTTACGAGCATTGTCTTATCTGAATAGAGTGACTCATTACAAAAAATAAAAATAAAACAGTTCTTGCTGCGAAATCACTTTACGACATTACAACTGGATAATAAAATCGAAATTTTCCATTACAAAAATTAACGACACAAAATCCTCACCACCAAAAGGTCGTTGTATCCACTCTTACACTTACACAAACTTCAACACAAATTCACCCACTCTTTTACCCTTATTTTATTTCGCGACTCAATACATTCCCTATTTTGGTCCTTGCCCCGAGTGTTTGCCCTTTCCTTTGAGTGTCCTGAGGGTGGGCGAGAAGAATACCGAGCGAGCCCTTTTCTGGGGACTTAAGTGTCGACTGACCGTTTCTTTCCTATTTTATTAGTTGTCCTTTGTGCTTGAAAGGTTTTCGAAGTTAACTAGCTTCGAGGAAAACTATTAAACATGCGGTTTCGTTACAGACTCGTAATTTACCGTTTTGTTCGTCAGATGAAATTCATCGGTACTTTATGAACCACGTCACACTAATTTTGGCTATCTATGAAAATGAACATTACTATTCTGAGCGTTTTGTGCATTGAAAACGATGATGGACTCGATAACGATTTCATTTGCGAATCAACGCCGAATCGTATGGAAACGTGTCGACCGCGGCAGTTTTGCAAACGTTCCGCTGCCGGCGCTGTCTCAGTTTCCATACAATTTTGCGATAACTCGCAAACGAAATTGTTATCGAGTCCATCATCGTTTTCAATACACTAGAAGCTCTGTTCGAGTGTCTGTCGTTTTGTTTTATTCGCTTCCACTCGCCTGGGCTAAATCTCGCTAATTCAGTTCAGAGAGCTCCTAGTCACCCTACATCAACTTTTTAGGAAGGTTTTTGATTCGGTATCAGTTGAACCCTATAAGTGGTAATACTGCAGTAGCCATCCAGTTGTATTTAATAAGCATCATCAACAACAAGCAACATCATCACTTCAATCATTTCAGACAACATTGAACATTAAACTACCGTGAGACTCACTCATGTTGAATAATTTACGGATAACTCACGTTTTTAAATCGAGTTTAGCTCGACATGTTTCGGGCTAATTCATTATTCATCTAAGAGCCGCGGCGCGGCGGCTGCTGCTGCCAAACGCGCACTGCGCGCCTTCGCTCTATTCGCGCGACTGCTATTGGGAGTTCTAAACTCGATTTAAAAACGTGAGTTATCCGTAAATTATTCAACATTGCAGACAACGTAATGTATGGAAAAACTTGCACAACTGACCGAGTCGCAAACTTAAAATAATTTTAAGAAGCGATATTTCTTACAAAGGCATTATAGGTAAGGCAAAATTCATAACCTGAGACAACATAATCTATCATTCCAGACAGATGATAATCAGACCAGTCTAACTTAAGCTCCATACAACACCTTCAAAGGGCTCCTAATTCTAGATTGCTCACATTTTAACTGTTTCCAGTGAATTTCGTGTAACCAGGCTTACAACATAACTACACCTAACGTTAATTAATCTTGTGATGTTAACAACAAAGCTTTCTTGGAGACTGTTGCGACCTGCCCAAGGCGATGGTTTCTCCTTGTGACGGCAAAGACTATGCTTAACAGAGGGTGAATTTGACATGAGTTTGCAGAGACCGTATTGTGCTAGCGACGATGCACCTATACCTTAACTGTTTAAGACGTTTAGGTATTTAAAACAATGTAAACAATCTTGACATGTCTTTTTGTTAAATACACAGTCTAAAAATGAAAATCGTTACACTATACAATTCAATTATGAAAGTAAATGATTTTTTCATACCTAAATTGTAAAATGTAAAGATTTCGATTTATAAAGTTTACGTTGAAATAAAAAGACACGTCAAGATTGTTTATATTTATTGTTTTAACTACGTAAACAAATAAGGTATAGTATCGTAATTACGATCAAAACACGAGCCACTGTCTGCGTCAATACGCTGAATACGCATGTTTGTATGGGAACTGAGACAGCGCCTCCCAGCGGCACCTTTACATAACTGTTGTGATCGACAAGACAAGGCGTTCCCATACAAACTGATGCATAAAATCGCAGACTAGAGTGACTCGTGTTTTGATCGTAAAGATGACACTTGGGGTACAGTAAGGAGAATTTAAACAGCGTAACTAGCGAGAACTCGTGGAAATAAAAATGCACCGTATAAATCGTTTACGCCTTTGCTAGCAAGAGTGAACTATGACTAAACTCATCTATGCCTGTGTTCAGCAGCGGACGGCTTATGGTTGAGATGATACACACACACACACACACACATCACGCCTGTGTTCCCAATAGGGTTAGGCAGAGCACACAAAACGTTACCTACTTAGATAAAACGATGACTATTTCACGTTTCGTGGCCACTTCTAGCATCTATTTTTTGGTTTTAAGGTGGCAGATACAATAGTGACAGGTTGCTATGAGGTTGCTAGGTTGAGATGATGATGGTAATAAATGGTACAGTTTAACATTACGCTGAGGAAAAATTAGAAGTAGGTAAGTTAAACTGGGGTTCTAAATGAAATTAGAGGACTTTGCATGATGTCCGTCTTGGTCCTATAATTAGGTACTTCTTCTTTAATAGTTTATTGTCTCCAATATTCATGTTTACCTAATATTCAGGTCTGCCATCTGTGATTGATTTTTTTTTCATGACGATCGGATGTTTTGCGTGCTCGGGCTACTCTATAAAGTAAAAAAACTCCTAAAGTGGAACAAACTTCGCCGGGTCGCCTAGGCAGCAATACAACCTTTCCAAATGTCCTGTCTGCCCATACATAATCTCTAGCATTCTACACGACACCCACGCCCAAGCAAAGCTCTACCCGTGTCTAATGCTGAAGACAATGCCAGCATTTAGATATTGTTAAATACTATAATGTACAGTACTTTGACTAAATAATGTACCACGCTTGGCTTGTAATTCTACGAGGTAAGCTTCGCATGTTATGTGGTAAATATACGGGCTTAATAGCGAGAATAATGGAGGTGAGGAGCTTTTGATAATAATGTGGCTGTCAAAAAAAAGCCTTTTGCTTGCGATTGTCTGCGTAGGATTCGTTTGTCGTCTGTATTCCCAAATGGGGTGAGGTGAACGTCCCTGTGCTCGACACTGACCCAATACTTGGCACTTGCAACCTTATGTCATAGTAAGACAAGTGACAGATGGGTGTCATCTACTAGGCGTTGAGGCGTCGAGCATTGGTACTTTTACCTGAAACGCTACGTAGACAAAATCATGATTATTCCGTAATTTGTATGTAGATTCTTAGCAACTTCCAGCATATTTTTTAAGTTTTTAAGTTAAAAGGTAAAATAGTGACAGGTTGCTAACCTGCCGCTTAAAATATAGCTTAACCTATTTCTTTGAAGACATGAAGAGGTGTTATAACACTTATATCCCGACACCACACGGGATTCAAAGTAAAACCTTAAAAAATATGCTAGAACTGGCTTTGAAACGTGCAATTGTCATAGTAGTCCAGTCAGTCAAGACAATCAATTCACTATAATTCCAA